>JAMZAV010005414.1:0-35952 GCA_024449915.1 Sweltsa coloradensis | reverse complement strand
GTAGTAGGGGAGTAGTGTATTCCCCAAAACTAAGGGCGAGCTCTGGCCGGTTGGGGTGCGTGTTGCAGAGAGAGCTCTCGCGCAACTTTTTATCACACCTTTCTTTCTTCATTCACACAGCCTCACTCATATTTATTTTCTTCTTTCACTTTTTTCTTCTCCATACTTGCTGGCCCTCTCTGCAACGAGCACTCCTCCGTTCCCACCCAGTTAAACCCATCCTATCCAACATCCTCACTCCTTCCCATTAACCCCCCGCGTCTTCCCTTACGTTCCTCCCTTTGGAGGGAAGAAAACATGGTGGTAATCCACAATTATGGAAAAAGAAAATTTGGAAGATTCCAATACACTTAAAATGGGCACTGATAACTCTACTGTTGAGTGCCCTAAAACAACATTAACTAACTAACTAACTAACTAACTAACTAACTAACTAACTAACTAACTAACTAACTAACTAACTAACTACCAATAATACGTATTGTGTTGTTTGACCCTTATAGTAAAAGGGCCATCAAATTCCAACTCGCAACCTTCTCGTGGTTTGGCCCGTGATTAGAGGAGTTTTACTCACTGAAACTAATGGCGAGCTCTGGGTCGTCGTCGGGGAACTTTCCCCTTCCCTTTGACTACCTCCCCGACGGCGACGACAATGACAACACGGCCGGATGATGACACAGACGGAGACGACCACGACGTGAGGGAACCCCTGCCCTCCCCATACGCTTGTGGCTGGTTCTGACCAGCACAGGTCTGTCCACCCCTTGTCCCCCCGCGTCATCCTTTACGTCCCTCCCTTCGTCTCGATTAACCAAGTTGCATAAATATGAGACGTTAAGCAATATCCAATCCAATCTAATAATTAAACTATTTCTCTACCTACATTCTTCCTTATTCTTCCAGTCCCTATTCAACGACCGCTCGTGGATGGTGCATTCCGTTCATTGTCAACAGTTTTCTTTTTTTCGATCTATCTAATATCCCAAAGCTGTAAAAATTCACTTTCAAGTATTAACCTAAGAGAAGACACATTTTGTATTCTTAGCTCAATCTATTATTAATATATTTATTAGTTTATTTATATAACGACTATCCTAATCATTGAAAAATTTAGTCTACAAAAAGGATTTACAAAGGAGGTTATGTGACTGAGTGGGTAGACTCTAAATACGAATTTATTTATTAATTAAGATAAAATTAATTACACAGAAGAAGACACAATAATGAACTACAGTTAAGTAAAGTTTGAAATTTTAATATTACAACAACAATCTATAGTATGACAATAATTTGTATAAGATATTTAAATCGGATAACAACATAAACTGAAATTAATAATGATTAAAATATCAAATATAATAATTAAATTGATTATAAATTATTTTCGTGAATGTATGCTGAACCCGGTACCTTAATTATTATTATTATTATTATTATTATTATTATTATTATTATTATTATTATTATTATTATTATTATTATTATTATTATTATTATTATTATTATTATTATTATTATTATTATTATTATTATTATTATTATTATTATTATTATTGATTCATAGCAGTTGTCGAAAAAGTTTGGCCCGACTGGGGTTCGAACCCAGAACCTCCGGCTTAACGTGCCATAGCTCTACCAATTGAGCTACCGGGACCACAGAACAAACTTTTAGGAAACTGCTATTTGTTGTGACTGTTGACTTCCATGACATAAATCCAACAGAAGACGGCAATGTAGCTGTCAAATCTGAAATATTGCATGGATAAATTCAATCACATCTCATCTCCCATGAGTTGGGTAGTATGAATATATGGTTTTTTAAGCATAAGCCCGCTTTAGGGGGTTAACCCCCAGTCGGGGCAAACTTTTTCGACAACTGCTATGAATCAATAACTATGTCCTTAAAGCGGGCTTATGCTTAAAAACCTTATTTATTATTATTATTATTATTATTATTATTATTATTATTATTATTATTATTATTATTATTATTATTATTATTATTATTATTATTATTTTTATTCACATGTTTCCACATCTCGGTACAAACCGGTACAAGTAAATGCAATGTATTGCGGACTATGTCAAGCAATACATGTGCCTATAATAATAACAAAACATTCATATTCAAAACTTATCTAAAATCTATACAGTATTCAACATAACATTCAAATCAAAAACTAATCTTAATCTTTACAAAATATACAACATAAAATGGTTTTATAAAACACTGTCATTGAGGAATTTTCGGACTATATGGCATGTACAAATTATAACCGCTTTCTGCATTTTGATGAATAAATTCTTGTTAATGTCCAGTTGGTGTAAACTATTGTGTAGGTTGTGTGGTATAACTGCCGTGGCTGACACAATAATTGGTATTGTAGTGACTTGATCTTGTTTCCACATTTTCTTTATTTCTTGTGCTAAGTCAAAGTAGCGGCTAACTTTTCTGTCCCACGTTGTTTCAATATTTTGACTTAGTGGAATTGCTACATCAATAATAAATGTTTGCCTTTTTGATTTATCCGTTAAAATGATATCAGGCATATTATGTTGTATCGTCTTATCTGTAATAACAGCCCGATCATAATAAAGTTTCCAATCACAATTTTCTAATACTTTTTCAGGTTGGTACTTGTAGTATGGTACCGGTACGATGTTCTCCAGTAACGAACACTTTTGGGCCAGATGTTGGTGAATTATGTTGGCAACTTGATTATGTCTGTGTAAATAGTCTGACTGGGCTAGAATTTTACATCCCGATATTACATGATCTATGGTCTCATTGGTTAAGTGGCACTTTCTACATTTATCATCCAGAATTGTCTTGTCTTTAATGATGTGCTTCTTGTAATTTCGTGTAGCAATTACTTGATCCTGTATGGCCATGAAAAATCCCTCTGTTTCTCCGAATAAATCGCCTACTTGTAACCATTTATTAGATGCATCAGTGTCTACATAATCACGATGCAATTCTGTGTGATGTCTCCCATGTAGTATCTTAAGTTTCCACATTTCTTCTTTCATATCATCACTTATGAGATTGTCTGCAAAATTGTCATCATTATGCAGATCTAATGGTGTGAGGTTGACATCCGCTTGCACTACAGCTGTATGTAATCGCGAAGTACTTTTACTATAGAAGTATTCCCTTAACAAATTGATTTGCTTAATACGTGCGTTATTTAAATCAGTTATCCCTCTTCCACCACGTAACCTAGACAATGTCGTCCGTTCGACCGCCGCTCTGGGGTGATGAAGTCGGTAATCTGTTAGAAGAGTTCTTATTTTTCGATTAATTGCTTGCATCTCAGTTTGTGTCCAGGTTAAAATACCGAAAGAATACATTAAAACTGGTACTGCATAAGTATTAATTGCTTTCACTTTATTTTTCCCGTTTAAATTTGATGTCAGTATTTCTTTCACTCTCTTCACAAAAGTATCTTTAAGCTTGTTCTTCGCTTCCGCTTGATGAATCTGTTCAGCTTGAATGAACCCAAGGCATTTATACACCTCACCTTCTTCCATTCCTTCAATAACAATTTCACCCGATAGTTGAACACCATGTGAAGCTTGAACTTTTCCCTTATTGACACATAATATTTTACACTTTTCTAATTCAAATTCCAATTGAATATCTTGGCTAAACGAATGTGTGATTTGTAATAGATGATTGAGTTGTGCATCTGTAATCGCATATAGTTTGATATCATCCATGTACATTAAATGAGACAGTACAAATAGTGTATTACCACTTTCTTTGATTTTGAATCCGTATTTTGATTTATTTAGCAAGTTTGATAATGGATTTAACGCCATGCAGAACCAGAGTGGGCTTAATGAGTCACCTTGAAATATTCCACGTGCAATTTTTAGTTCACCAGTTGACAAAGTTTTCTCTGGCAATTTTATATTTAACGTTGTTCTCCATGTATTAATAGCGTTCTTCAAAAACTGTATTAATATTGGATCTATTTTATATATTTCCAATACATGTAAAAGCCATGAATGAGGCACAGAGTCATACGCCTTTTTGTAGTCAATATATGCAGTATTATTATTATTATTATTATTATTATTATTATTATTATTATTATTATTATTATTATTATTATTATTATTATTATTATTATTATTATTATTATTATTATTATTATTATTATTATTATTATTATTATTATTATTATTATTAAAAGTTAGATGCGGTCCGAACGTTTCTTTTGTCTAGACTGGAATTCATTATGAGAGGTGGATCAATGAAAAAATCACTTTTCAGACAGTTTGACTTGGAAATAAAGTCTCTGGCCAAGAAATGGATGAATCTTCCTCAAAGAGCTAGTCCAGAAGTTGTTTACATGGACATGCATGAAGGAGGAGCAGGTGTTATGCCACTAGGTGATTCTAGTGATGTACTTGCAGTTACTCATCCGTACAGACTGTTGACTTGCAGAGATGCATTTTGTCGAGAAATCGCGTGGGCGTCTATGAGAAGTGTTGTTAAAAAGAAGATAGGCCGAGCACCTAATAATGATGAATGTTGCCAATATCTTAGTGGCTCTATGGAAGGAGATTATGCGCGACATGAAGGAGCAATCACTTCAATCTGGACACAGGCAAGATCTGCATCACGACGACTTCGTAACCGGATTGGCTTTTTATGGACATATGATGTTGCCCGACAAGAGCTATGTATCAAAGTTTCTCGGCCACAAAAGATGCCTGACATTGCGGTAGTTCCAGCAGACTCACGCGGACTATTAGCCAAGACACTGAGAACAGCAGTGCGTGATTCCTATAGGGAGAAGTTATTGCATAAGAAGAGCCAGGGGAAAGTATTTATACTTACAACAAAGTGTTATGCAAGCAACCATTTTGTCGCTACAGGAAAACACACCCGTTTTTGTGATTGGCGTTTTATAAATAGAGCCAGATTGAATGTCATGCCTCTAAATGGAAGTCGATTCTGGGGTGAGGGATCTAAGTCATGCCGATTGTGTAACTATCCGCAAGAGACTCTGCCACATGTCATAAACCATTGTATGCGCCATTCCAGAGCATTGCAAAAACGCCATAATGATGTACAGAATCGTCTTGTAGCAGCACTTCCCAAAAACCGGCCAAAACTCACAGTAACTGTTAATCGGCGTAATTCAGCAGATAACAACTCAAAATTACGGCCTGATATCATTATCAAAGATGATACTTTAAAAACTGTGAGAATCATAGATGTTGCTTGTCCATTTGAAAATGGCGCAGATGCGTTCATTTTAGCAAGACTACGTAAGGAGGAAAAATACCGGGAGACTGCTAAGGTATTTGAAACAGAAGGATACTCTACCACAGTAGATGCCTTTATAGTCGGTAGTCTTGGAGGATGGGACCAAGAAAATGAACGAGTATTGCGCGCCTTAGGTATAAGTAAGAGATGTGCTACATCAATGAGGAAGAAAATGGTCAGCGAAACTATCAAGTGGTCTCGAAATATATATGTGGAACACGTGTCCGGCATAAGACAATATTTTGATTAGAAAGATAGTTAAATGATCTATTTATGTACCGGTACATGGTGATATTTGCTAAGAAGTGCCAGTGGCAGCGCTTCACGACAGTCCGTCGGTGGCGAATACGCTCAACATAGCGTCATCACACCATTCAAGGTGATAAAACCACGGGTGGGAATGAGGTATTCTGAATATCATTATCATGACAAAAGATTTCAGTAAGCCCCACAAATCAAAGCGATTGGCTATAATTGCAAAACACTTTCCACACGATGAACTGTCTCAAAGATACAAATTTTACATTGATGACGAGATCTATGATGAGATCGCGTTTCACGAGGAGTTGATAATTGAAAATACGGACACAAAGGAGGAGTGCGAGAAAGTTACAATCAGAGTGAAACATGCCGGTAAAGACCAGCAATACTTTCAGGTTCGCTCGTCAGCACAAGCAACAATCAACGGGAACATTAGTGTAGTGTCAAGATTATCAGTTGCGTTGACAGACATTTCGCCACGATCGAAGAGAGACGAAATGAGTACTCTACTACCTCTGGATTGGGAGAGTCATACCTTCCCTGTGAACATATATTGTACATTGTCAAGACAAGGACATCTATCACGGTTCTGTGGTGCAGCACCATCTCGCACGTAGACATCCAGGCTCTCCAGCTGCTGCAAAAACCCAACCAAGTGATCCCATTCTCCGTCAAGTTCTTCACTGCCTTCCAATACAACCCGGAGTATGCAGAGATTTATGAGGAAGACACTCCTTGCGAGTATGACTACGAGAAACATGAATTTTTTACCCAGAACTTCACCACATTCTCTCGGACCACATCCAGGCTCTCCTACTGCAAAAACCCAACCAAGTGATCCCATTCTCCGTCAAGTTCTTAAATCACAACGATTCGACGGAGTGCAAGATCCCTGTGAAGATACAGTTTCAGGACAAGAAACCTGACCATCTTAGTTCGATGACTACATCAAACTATGTCCAGAACCTCAAGCTGATCTTCTTATCATGATTATTGTAATTATGATTGTTTTTATTGTTTTTAATCGTGTATTTGTAAAAAATATTTTAAATAAAATTGAATGATTATTATTATTATTATTATTATTATTATTATTATTATTATTATTATTATTATTATTATTATTATTATTATTATTATTATTACACACACGTACTTGCATACAAAAATGTTATGGCGGCTAACGGTTATATTGATTGTGTGAAAGGTGTGACTAGAGAAGAGTATCGAGGAAATGTTCTCTCGCAGTCGTGTATTGATCACATATTTGTGAGGTGTGACTTTTCACCCATTTGCTCAATGATTCACACAACTAAAATTACCGACAATTATCTTATCGCAGCGGATTTGTATGCACCTGCTTCTGTTAGTCAAATCGAGGGTCCTTCACATAAAATAATACGTTTTAACGAACGAGTGCTAAGGCAAAAATTGGAATGTTGTGATTGGCCAGCTTTAATGGAATTAGATGATTGTTATGATCTTTATGAAGCAGTTGTAAAAAACTTTAAAAGTTGTTATAAGAGTGCTAGCTGTGCCGCCGGCGCAAAAAAGAAAGATGAAAAAAATGTTGGATGACACCTTGTCTATTAGTGAGCATTAAAGAGAGGGATATTCTATTTAGGAAGTGGAAAAATTGTAAGCACACCGCTATCAAATCAATGTATAAGATTGAGTTCAAATCTGCGCGTAACATGGTAACTAAACAGATAGGTTTGGCTAAATTAAATTTCTATAAAGACCAAATATATAATTCGAGAAATAATCTGAAAGAAACTTGGCAAACAATTAGTGGAATCTTGGGTAAAAAGAAAAAACTTTCTGTAGACGAAGTAATCCATAACCATTTAGGGAAACAAAACAGTGACAAGGTGATAGCTGATACTTTTGCGGAATCATTTGTGAGAGAAGTGAAAGAGATTCAACACGAGTGTGGCATTCGTACTAGCCGTAACGTTAAAAAAGTCGTGGAATGCCAATCCTTTTTTATGCCCCCCGTAAGTGAAACACGTACACAATCAATTATAGAGAATATGGATGATAATAAACAGCCAGGCTGGGATGGTATCAGAGTAAAGAATTTAAATATGAGATTAGCCCAGTTTTAGCCAAACTAGTAAATTTATCGATTGAGTCAGGAACCGTCCTCTCAAACTTAAAGATATCAGTAGTTCATCCTATCTATAAGAAGGGTGATCATATGTCATATTCCAATTATAGACCAATAGCACTCCTCTCTGTTATAGAGAAAATCTTGGAGCGCTGTGTAGCCGACAATTTGTCTGCCTATCTGGAAAAATTTAATATCATTGATAAATTACAATACGGTTTCCAAAAAGTTAAATGCACAAGTGACTTGCTTGTAAAATTCTCAGACTTCGTTAACACTAAATTAAACAATAACATGCATGTAGTTGCCCTATTTGTTGATTTTTCGAAAGCATTCGATACATTAAATCACAGTACATTAGTGGATATGCTTGAAAATGTGGGTATTAGAGGTCAAACCTTAAAATGGTTCACTAGTTTTTTAACTGATCGGAAACTCTCAGTAAAAATAGGAGAATGCTTCAGTGAATATAGAGAGGTTGCGACTGGAGTACCGCAAGGCTCTATCTTGGGGCCAATTTTGTACCTGATTTATGTTAACAATATGACTAAATGTGTAAAACACTGTACTGTGTTCATGTATGCTGACGATACTGTTTTGTTATTTGCTCATAAGAACCGAAAAATGGCTGAATCTACTTTGCAGCGGGATTTCACTCAATTATTAATGTGGACGCACGATTATGATCTCGTTATTAATACTGACAAAACCAAGATTCTACATATGTGCTCACCTCTGAATCAGAACAGGCATCAACCTCTTAAAATAATATTCCATTCTTATGAGTGTTTGCATGATATCGTAAATCCTACACCTGAAAGTGAGTATCCTACACCTGAAAGTGAGCATCCTACACCTGAAAGTGAGTACCCTACCCCTGAAAGTGATTTCTACCTGAAAAAGTGAGTATCCTACACCTGAAAGTGAGACCCTACACCTGTAATGAGTACCCTTTCACCAAAAAGGAGTATCCTACACCTGAATGTGTTATGCACCCCTAAAAAGTGAGTACCCTACACCCTAATGAGAATCCTACACCTAAAAATTTGAGTTCCTACACCGAAAGTGAGTATCCTACACCTGAAATGGATCTCACCTGAAAGTGAGTATCCTTTACACCTAAAAAGTGAGTTCCTACACCGGGGGGGAAGCATCCACACCTAAAGTGAGAAACTCCCCCTAAAAAGTGAGTATCCTACCCGGAAGTGAGTATCCTAACCTGGGGGTAAGCTCCTACCCTAAAAGTGAGTATCCTACACCTGAAAGTGAGTAACCTACCCCTAAAAGTGAGTTCCACACCTGAAAGTGAGTATCCTCACCTGAAGTGATACCCTACACATGAAAGTGAGTATCCTACACCAAAAGGAAAAGTCCTACACCTGAAAGTGAAAAATCCTACCCTGAAAGGATTTTCCCTACCCCTGAAAGTGAGTACCCACAAGAAAGTGAGTTCCTCAACTGAGTAAAGCATCCACCCCCTAAAAAGGAGTTCCTACACCTTAAAGTGAGCATCCTACACCCTAAAGTGGTATCCACATTGAAAAGTGAGTATCCACACCTAAAAAGTGAGTATCCTACCCCTGAAGTGAGTATCCTACCCCTGGAGGAAAGAATCCTCACCAAAAAAGTGAGCATCCTACAATGAAAGTGAGACCTACACCGGAAATGAGATCCTACACCTGAAGGAAAAGCACCCTACATCTGAAAGTGAGTACCCTTACCTGAAAGGAGTATCCTACACCTGAAAGAAAGTATCCTACACCTGAAAGTGAGTATCCTACATCTGAAAGTGAGAATCCTACACCTAAAGTGAGTATCCTACACCTGAAAGTAAGTACCCTTCCCCTGTGAGTGAGTATCCTACCCCCAAAAGTGAATCCTACACCTGGGGGTAAGCACCCTCACCTGAAATGGTATCCAACCTGAAAGAAGCACCCACCCGGGAAAGTGAGTTTTCCCTACATCTGAAAGTGAGACCCACACCTAAAAGTGAGTACCTACACCTGAAAGAAATATCCTAACCTGAAAGTGAGATCCTACACCTGGGGGGTAAGCATCCACACCTGAAAATGAGTACCCACACCGAAAGTGGTATCCTACACCTGAAAGTGAGTATCCTACCCTAAAAGTGAAATCCTACCCCTAAAAATGAGATCCAAAAACCTGAAAGTGAGATTCACCTGAAGTGAGTACCTAACCTAAAAGTAAGTTCCACACCAAAAATGAAATTACCCCTGGAAGTGAGTACCTACACCTAAATGAGTATCGTACACCTAAAAGTATTTTACACCGGGAGTGAGCATCCTAAACCTGAAGTGAGTACCCTACCCCCTGAAAGTGAGTTCCTACACCTGAAAGGAGTATCCTACACCTAAAAGTGAGTATCCTACACCTGAAAGTAAGACCTACACCTAAAAGTGGTACCCTACACCTGAAAGTGGTATCCTACACTGAAATGAGATCCAAACCCCCCTGAAAGAAAAGATTTTCACCTGAAAGTGAGTATTTTCCCCTAAAGTGATCCCCACACCTAAAAAATAAGTATTACCCCGAAATTGAGTATCCCTCCCCTTGAGGGCATCCTACACCGAAAGTGAGTACCTACCCCTGCAGTTGAGCATCCTACACCTGAAAGTAAGTATCCTAAACCCTGAAAGGCGTACCCTAACCCCTAAAAGTGAGTTTTCCTACAGCTGAAAGTGAGCATCCACACCTGAAAGAAAGTATTTCACCTGAAAGGGGTACCCCTACACCTGATGTGAGTATCCTACCCTAAAAAAGAAGTATCCACACCTGAAATTGAGTACCCTCCTCCGTGAGTGAGCATCCTACACCTGAAAGTGAGTACCTACATCGCAATTGAGCACCCTACACTTAAAGTGAGTATCCTACACCTTAAAATACACCTACACCTGAAAGAAGTACCCACCCTGTAAGAAGACCCTTCACTTTTTAGAGAGTATCCTTCACCTGAAATACGTACCCTTTCACCTAAAGGGGGAGTATCCAAACCCCTAAAAGTAGTATCCTACACCGAAAGGGCACCCTACCCTAAAAGTAAGTTCTCACCTGAAATTGGTATCCACCCTGAAAGTAGTATCCTACACCTGAAATGAGTATCCTACACCTGCAAGTGGCACCCCTCACCTAAAATAGAGTTCCTACACCTAAAGTACGTACCTACCTGAAAGAGTATCCAAACCCCTAAAGTAAGTATCCTACACCTGTAAGTGAGTACCTTTACCTGAAAGTACGTTCCTTCTCCTGAAAGTGATATCCTACACCTAAAAAGTGGTATCCTACACCTGAAAGTGGTACCTCACCTGAAAGTAAATACCCTCCCAAAAAAAGTACGTATCCAAAAACCTTTAAAAAAGAGTATCTTACCCCGGGAAAGTAAGTATCCTACACCTGAAATGAGTATCCAAACCTAAAAAGTGAGTATCCAAACCTGAAAGTAAGTACCCTACACTGAAAGTGGTATCCAACCCCCTGAAAGAAGTACCCAAACCCCTGTAAGTGAGTACCCTTTTCCCCAAAAGTAGTATCCTTTCCTAAAAGGAGTATCCTACACCTGAAAGTGAGTATCCTACCCTGAAAGTGAGATCTACACCTGAAAGTAATATCCTACACTTGAAAGTAGTATCCAAAATTTTAAAGGATCTTACACCGGGAAGTAGGTATCCTACACCTAAAAGTGAGCATCCTACACCTAAAAGTGGTATCCTACACCTGAAAGAAAAGTATCCTTCACCTAAAAAGTGAGCATCCTACACCTGAAAGTGAGCATCCTACACTGAAAGTGAGTATCCAAAAACCTAAAAAGGAGTATCCTACACCTGGAGGTAAGCATCCTACACCTGAAAGTGATTTCCCTACACTGAAAGAAAGCACCCTACACCTGAAAGTGAGTATCCAACATCTGAAAGTGATATCCTACCCCTGAAAGTGGTATCCTACACCGAAAGAAAGTACCACCCCTGAAAGGAGTATCCCCACCGGGAGGTAAGCATCCTACCCCTGAAAAGATTCCTACACCGAAAGTGAGTACCCTAACCTGGAGGTAAGCACCCTACACCAAAAGTGAGTATCCTACACCTGAAAGTGAGTATCCTACACCTGAAAGTGGTACCTACACCTGAAAGTAATATCCTCCCCCGGGAAGTGAGTACCCTACACCTAAAATGAGTATCGTACACTAAAAAGTATTTAACCTGTGGTGAGCTCCAAACCCTGAAAGTGAGTATCCTACACTGAAATGATTTTTCCTACACCTGAAAGTGAGTATCCAAACCGTGAAAGTGAGTATCCTACACCTAAAATGAACCCTCCCCCTGAAAGTGATATCCTACATCTGAAAGTGAGCATCCTACCCCTGAAAGAAGTATCTTACACCCGAAAGTGAGTATCCTACACCTGATTTTGAGCACCTAACCTGAAAAAAAGTATCCTACACCTAAAATTGGTACCCCTCTCCTGTGGTGAGCACCTACCCCTGAAAGTGAGTATCCTACACTGCAATTTGAGCACCTACACCTGTAAGTGAGTATCCTACCCCTAAAATCGTATCCACATCTGAAAGTGAGTATCCTACACCTGAAAGTGAGTATCCTACACCTGAAAGTGAGTATCCTACACCTGAAAGTGAGTATCCTACACCTGAAAGTGAATATCCTACACCTGAAAGTGAGTATCCTACACCTGAAAGTGAGTATCCTACACCTGAAAGTGAGTATCCTACACCTGAAAGTAAGTATCCTACACCTGAAAGTGAGTATCCAACACCTGAAAGTAAGTATCCTACACCTGTAAGTGAGTATCCTTTACCTGGAAGTAAGTATCCTACACCTGAAAGTGAGTATCCTACACCTGAAAGTACGTATCCTACACCTGAAAGTAAGTATCCTACACCTGAAAGTGAATATCCTTCACCTAAAAGTGAGCATCCTACACCTGAAAGTAAGTATCCTACTCCTGTAAGTAAGTATCCTTCACCTTTTTAGAGAGTATCCTTCACCTGAAAGTACGTATCCTACACCTGAAAGTGAGCATCCTACACCTGAAAGTGAGTATCCTACACCTGAAAATGTGCATCCTTCACCTGTTAGTGAGTATCCTACACCTGAAAGTACGTATCCTACACCTGTAAGTGAGCATCCTACACCTGAATGTAAGTATCCTACACCTGTAGGTGAGCATCCTACACCTGAAAGTGTGTTTCCTACACCTGAAAGTGAGTATCCTACACCTGAAAGTGAGTATCTTACACCTGAAAGTAAATACTCTACACCTGTGGTCTTCGCTTCTCAACCTCCTTGCCTTTTCGTTTTACTGAACCTTTTCTAATTTGACGAATGTAGAAGACGACAATCTTCTCAATTCTGAAAATAAATAACGGTGCTTACGTAAAATGCTAAATTTTATACTATTTTAGATATTATATTACCTTGTTTTAGTTACAGATTATGTTTCTAAACGAATATATAATGCCTACTACTAACTGTCAAAAACTCAAAATTCAATTGTTTGAATGTCAATTTACAGCCTAGGTCTAGACAACGATATAAAACTACAAAATAATGGTATAAATACTAAAAACTCATACTTCCCTTCAATGTCACTTGTAGTACGTCACTAGTAGATCAAGATGATGTCAAAATTTTAGATGGACTGCTTGTATTTCAGTGGCAATAGAAATTTAACCAGCAACTTATCTCGAGCTTGACTAGCTTGTAACCCCAACAATGTTGGGGTTATTATTATTATTATTATTATTATTATTATTATTATTATTATTATTATTATTATTATTATTATTATTATTATTTTTATGATAATAATAATAATAATATTTTTATATTCAATATTTAATTTTTTTTTAAGTTTGTTTTGTTATACAGGACGGTGTTTCACTGAGTTTGTTCTATTTTTCTTTGTAATTGTTGTAATAACTTTGCACAACACCGTAGTTGTATGAAATGTACACATTGTTGTGGTTTAAACCACAGACAAGCCTTACTTTAAGGCTTTGTGGACCGAAGCATATAAAAAATATACATTAATGAATTAATAAAAAAAAAATATATTATTATTATTATTATTATTTTTATTATTATAATTATTATTATTATTATTAAATCAACGTGTATGAGTTTCGGGTTATTTCGCCGCGTCGCGAGTAAACATTATACGTACCTCGACGTTTCGTTACCTCTGTGGGTAACATATTCATGAGAACTGAGGCTGATTAGTTTGCTTCAGCCTCAGCCGAACCCTCCTCCGTGGCGGTGTCTTCTGATTGGCTGGGGTGGCACACGTGGTGGAGTGGGGGTAGTTTTCTCCCCTGGTTGGAGAGGATGACGTCAACACTTGTTGTTGTTGTTTTTGTTGTCGTTGATGTAGTTGTAGCTCCGGTTGTTGTTGTTGTTGTTGTTGTTGTTGTTGTTGTTGTTCTCTGTGTTGTTGACGTTGCTGTTGTAGTTGTTGTAGTTCCTTGTGGCGTCGGGATGCTAGTTTGATGACTGGGGCCCAGGAGTTACTCAGTTTATAGCCGCCTACGTCACCGTTGAAGTTGTTAGGTGATTTGGCTATTTCTATTGACTCCCTGATTAGGCGTGGCCATAGGGCAGGTTCGTTGCATATTATTCGGGTTCATCAAAAAGTATCTCGTGGTCAGGATTGCTGATGTTATCGACGGCATGTTTGGCAACAGCCGACAAGTCTTCTCTCAACGAGTTACAGTGATGTCGATGTTCTTTGACCCTTGTGGCGACAGTCCTACACGTTTGCCCTATGTACGCCTGGCCACACTTGCACGGTATTTTGTAAATACCGCTCCCCCCTAAGTGATTTTTGTCTTTTGGAGACCTTAACATACTGGCGACTTTCTTATGTGGTTTAAAAACAGTTTTTTTTTTTTTTTATTATTATTATTATTATTATTATTATTATTATTATTACTATTATTATTATTATTATTATTATTATTATTCACGTTCACTTTCTTACTCGGTTCCTTCTACGTTCAACTTGATGCCCTCCTCACTGAAAACCTTGTCTAACATTTCAAAAATTAAAACTGAATTAAAATCTTATCTTCTTTCTGACACCTTTTGACAATGTTTTCCGATTTATTTATTTATTTTTCTAAGCTCTTTGTTCTTTTCCTGTAATTTTTTGGATTTCACAAATTAACTGAATATGTCATGCAACCATAGTATTTATACATACATTTTTTCATGTTTATTTTGGTTATATGTTCCGTTCTCTGTATTGTCACCATCTTAAATAATTTATTAATTGTCTTTACCCCACAGTTAAGCCTTTTTCAGGCTTTGTGGGTTTTTTTATTATATTCTTGTTAGATTTATTTCTGTAGGCCTATGTAACATTAATTATTTATTTGTACAATTTTGCTATGGTGTATGAGTTATGTTTGTTCTATGTTCTATGACAATAAATAAATTTGTATAAATACTTCAATAAAAAAAAAAAAAAAAAAAAAAAAAAAATTATTATTATTATTATTATTTTTATTATTATTATTATTATATTATTTAATGTATTTCATACAAACTCGGTCAAATCCGGAGCTAACATTTTGTACGGACTTACGTCAAGTACTTCCATGTGTAACTATATTACATATATTATTACTTTGTCTTAACTCTTACTAAAATAAGTCATTTATAGTTTGTAGATGATGTTTTCTTTCTGCTGTGTACGGTCGTGGCCGATTTCTCGACTATGGGAAACCACGAAAACCATGTCAGGATGGAAGCTGTCTCGGAATCTCGAAGTATCATTCTTAGTTTAGAAATTTACGAAATATTCTACACGTGTTGAGTATTACTGCCTTTTGAGTCTCGATGTAAACATTGGGTGGAAGATCTAGTTGTTTATGCTTTCATGTAGCTTCTTCGGTATGATGCCGTTGGCCGATATTACGAATGGGATTGTATTTACCTTTTTCTGTTTCCACATCTTCTTGATCTCAATTGCAAGTTCACTATACTTGTCAATTTTTTTCTTCCATGTAGTCTCGACGTTATGGCACATTGGGACAGCAACGTCAATAAGGGTAGTTTCTTGTTTCTTCTTGTCAATTATAATTATATCCGGTCTGTTGTGATGTATAGTTTGGTCTGTTATAACTGTGCGACACCCATTGAGCCCTTTGTCCAAGCACCACCCGAAAAATATTTCAACATACGCCACTGACTCAAGGACAAGACTTTCATATTATGTAACTATGTATGGTGTGACCCCCCCCCCCCCCCCCCAGAAAAATAGACTTCCGACGCGCCTGCACGACAACCGCGGGAAGGTGAACGCACGTGTGCACTTTCCCACATTTTATATACTAAATTTGAGAATGGGATTTAATTTAAATGTTTTCATAATGATTTAAATTCTACGTAATGTTACTAGTGGCTATGTTACCACAAAGTTAATGTCCCTTAAATAAAATGAAATTACGTAATATTACTATTGGCTATGTTACCACAAAGTTAATGTCCCGTAAATAAAATGAAATGTCTCAATTGACGATGACAGCGTAATGACCAACCCTGAATCTGTACATCATAGAATTGACTATACATGCTACGGGTTAAGTATCTAGGTGCTTTCTGAACCGAATTAAAAGATACTTTGGCATGCTATCAATGAAGGCCAACAGTGGTGTGTAAACGAGAGTTGCAGACCAGTGGTGGATCTAGATTTAACATGGGCTCTTATGGAGAATCCACTACACACACAATAGTGGATGGATCTCAGAGGAGATTTATGTGTACATGTCATCTAAGTCACACCATCCTTTTATTAACAGGTATCCAGCCATGTTTCAGAAGGTACAATCTAACAAAAGTCGTCGCTCTGTACCCAACAACAACATTACAGTACCTAAAGTAAACAAAGAAACCAGAGGAAAAGGATCGGTTAATATTAGTATTCTCTTATTTTAATCAAGAAAAAATTATAAAATATGTAATTATACATATGTAGGCCTACAAATAAAGTATAGAGGTATGTATTAATTACGCACAGTTTATAAGCAATACTTTAATGAATGTTATTATGGACTCAGTTATATTATTCAATGCAAGAAATAAGTATTTTACTTTTAATTGTAGTTTTTTTTAGCTCTTAGTATTCTTAGTCTTGGGCATCAAGTTGGTTGGGGCTACAACGTTCATATTTCACATGTACAGGCTATGGTGATGTATTGCTCTTTGAAAGAAAAAGTTGAAAAAATAGCCAGAATCCATAAAAATAAAGATTTTGATATAAGCATTTCAACCAAAAAAGCTCATCCATCAACGCGACTAAAAAAAGCGTTCGCGAAGCGGCCTAGTAAGTTTTAACACTTTTATTTTACGAAGTCTTAAATTCGCATGGATCCGGGCTCACTTCATTTTTCGCTTCATTGCTTTGGTTTCATCACATGTGTTTTCCAAATGCCTCTTTATAATGCATCCTCCCGAGTAAAAATCTTTAAACATGTAGAGCACTGAGAACTTGATGTTTGTTTCGTCTTCAAATGACGCTGTAGACTATCTCACCTCTTGAATTCTAAACCGCGAATATCGCACTTAAGCAAGTATATTGACGTCGAGTGTACATTTCGACGATGACGATTTAGGTTTGTCTTTTGGGAGAAAACTTTGAGGCAGTCAACATTCAAATCCACTCTTGGAGCCATCGTATGTAAACTAAAACAAAGCAATGAAAACTAAGATGTTTGAGTGGTACAAATGCTTTCTGTGTTTTTAATACTTATCCATATGTTGTGCTAACACTTTTCAGTTTTGTAATACTTTTTTAAGTAGGAAATTAATGCTAATTACATCAAATGTTATCAATCGTTGAAATGCAATTACCAATATGTAGATGCTTATTGTTTCCAGGGAAAGTATTACTCTGTGATGTTCACTCTCTGAACACACATGAAAGAATGACAAATATATTCACAGCATCGATATATATATATATATATATATATATATATATATATATATATAGCCATGTGGTGCCGATAATACCCCCAGTTGCCACGGAAAATGTAGTTCCTCCAGCTAGAGTGGTAGGGAAAAAGAAAGAAGCCACCTGAAGCTCCACCTACCAAACGCCTGTTAAGGTCATCGCAAAGATCTTAAAAGTAATGCTGAGCAGTTGCAGTGACCCTTGTTTTTGTCTTTTATATTATTTGTTATTGTCTTGTTTGTTTACTCAATGTTTTTTAATTTGTATGTCGTTACCTTGAGAATGAGCAGGGAGAACTGTTCGAAACGTTGGTAATAAAACTTATTTAACTCGGAAACTCGAAAGAATTTTATTATGTCATATATATATTTATTGATGTACAATATATTGACTACGTATGTGCAATGATGTCATCACACCTCGAAATATTGTAATAATCACAATAATTTTAAATAAAACATAAATGCTAGAGTTGTTTTGCAAATACTTTATAGATTTTAAATGTCTGTCTCCTATACGCAAAACTCGTATTTATTATTTTTAATTAATATATATTTTTTTAAATTAATTTATAAACGTAAATGTAAGCATAACAACATTTTACATTTGCATTGTGTCAAAATGCTTGTTCAAAAATGGCGAATTTCCAGTAAAAACCATTTATAGCTGTATAAATATAGATTTATATTGATTTCCCCGCGTATTTTAATTTTCTGGCTTGGTTCTTGCATTGCAAAGGATAGTTAGGATCATTCATAAGCAAGTAAATGTATTGCATGTAATATAATGGTTTGGTTTGTTTTGTGTTTTTTTGTCATAATAACTTAATAAGTATTATAAAATCACTCACTGAACTTTTTCCTGGGTTACTTACTAAAAAATGTTTCGATATTTCGGAGACTCGGTCTTCTTCTTCAGGTAACATGGACATGGACATGGAGGTTACCTGAAGAAGGAGATGGAGTCTCCGAAATATCGAAACATTTTTAAGTAACCCAAGGTTATAGTTCAGTGAGTGATTTTACAATAATAGATTCCGGGTTAATGAGTTGTTTCATATATTTAAACTTAATAAAATTAATCTCGTGTGACAAAAATATATTAAAAATCAGTTTTTATGGGTGAATTTTTGGATTTTTCCATACATGCTTGCCTTAAAGTTTAGTATTCGTGTGAATTAAAGAGACGGCCTAGCGTTTTAAACATCAATAAACGTAACAAGTTTCACAATATTATGGCCTTGATCGCTTCTCTACCAACGTAATTAGGCCGTTCCCAGTAAAAAATCATGCCACTTTATAGGATGACCTGTTTAGGTTTAATAGGCAGTTAATAGTAAATGCCTCGTAACCATGCAATAGTATACAATCTCCCAGCGAAATATCTGGTACCTATTCACATTGGAGCTGCAGCGCAGCGCTTTTTGTTAATTTAGATGAATTCTTAACTATACTCGGATGTGATAATGTGACGGATGTTGTTAGTAGTTCGTGCATGGTATTCAAATATTAAGTATTTACTTCCAACAAGGATATATTTTCGTGGGAAGCCTGCCCAGAGTGTAATCCATGCCCCCTTCAGGTGTATAACTAAAAAATGTTGTAAATTAAGAAAATAATTAAACGTGTTTATGGTGAAACAACTTAAATCCACTTTTGGTTAAATATAATTTAGGTACATAATTTGAAACTAATCACATAGGCCCATGATTTTGTAAAGAAACAACACAAGACACCTTGGGTGTTTTACAAATTTATTTTTCCTAAAATAGCAATAATTTGCAGTTAACTAGTATGTTTTGCTATCCATGAACTAAGTACCCGCGGCGAAGTATTTCTATAGTAAACTGTATACTTGGATGTAAGCCATTTAGATCAATTAAAAAATCATCTCAAGCTTCTCTGCCATGAGACCACACTGCGAATATATCAACCACATATCTCAACCACACTCTTGGTTTGAGAAATGCTGCACTCAATGCCTTAGTTTTCAAAATCATCTAAGAACAGATTCGCTACTGGTGGTGATGAGGGGCTACCCATTGGCATGCCCGATGTTTGTTGGTACAAATCACCATCAAAAGCAAAAAATATAGAAATATAGAAATTGAAAAGGAAGGTCGTTTGGCATTTTTGGATGTTCTTGTGACTCGTGGTGATCCTGTGGGTCACTCATGTTTAACCGTAAACCAACTCATACAAATTTGTACATTCATGAGACGTCGCACCATCATCCTCCACAAAAAGCACTCAGTATTAAATACTCTAGTTACCAGAGCCAAACGTTTATCAGACAGTACCAGTCTGGAATCAGAAAAATGCGTTCTGAAACAAGCGTTACTAAACAATGGCTATAATAACACAATGATTATGCGAGCATTTAATAGAAAACCTAAACTACAGGATGTATAGTTTGCAGATAGAACAGAGAAAAAGAAGAAAGCCATATTACCTTATGTAAAGTTCACAACGGATAGAATTGGTAAACTCCTCCAGAAATAACAAATTCAAACAATATTCAAACCGTGGAAGAAAATTCAAAATCGTATGTTGCCAATTAAAGATAAAATTCCTTTTCAAGCTAGTGGTGTTTATGAAATCCCTTGTAAATGTGGTTCAGTCTACATTGGGCAAACTTGTCGTACAATTGGGACTAGAATCAAAAAAACATAAAGCGCACTGTAACCACTACACCTTTCGGCAGTAGCAAAACACGTGGTGGAAAATGCTAATGATCCCACGCACAAGATCCTTTTTGAAGATACCAAAATTTTATGCACAGAAGAAAACCTTTTCCTCGACTCATAAGAGAATCGATTGAAATTGCCAAGCACCCCAATAATTTTAATGGGGATATTGGTGGTTTTAAATTAAGCAAAACATGGAGTCCGATGATAGGGAAACTACTCTCAAGACAACAACAACAACAACAACAACAACAACAGCAGCAGCAGCAGCAAGAACAACAACAACCACCACCACTTCCACAACAACAACAACAACAACAACAACAACAACAACAACAACAACAACAACAACAACAACAACAGCAGCAGCAGCAGCATCAAGGAAGTCAAGATGTTTCTAGTTCTTTGGACAATGACAATCAGAGCCAAAGAAGAAGCAAAAGAATTCAACAAAAACAATCTCAAATGTAGCCTAAAGTTTTTCAGTGTTGCCTCAGATGATGATACGCACAGTCGTATCGAAACGTCAGGTATTTTTAATAAAAGCGAACACAGCGAAATGACTCGTAAAATATTCGATTTCTCTAATAATAATAATAAAAATAATAATATAATAATAATAATAATAATAATAATAATAATAATAATAATAATAATAATAATAATAATAAATTAAATAAAGATTAAAATGTGAAGACTATTTGGACACTATGAAACAAAGATTGAAAGCTCTAGCGGCACGCTTAAAAAGATATGTGCAGTGTAGCAGGAGACACGAAGAAAACAAATTGTTTAAGAGTAATGAGAAACTGTTTTATCGGAAACTAGGAAACAAAGTTATGGTTGACAACGACAATATTCATCCTCCTACTAAAGAAGCCTTAGAGGAATATTGGAGCAACATTTGGTCAAAACCAAAAGACTTTAACCGCGAGGCCGAATGGCTTCCTCATATAGAACAAAGAACAGATGAAATTGAGGAAATGCCGGATATAGTAGTAAATATAGACGACATTACATATGCAATAAAAAAAAACTCATAATTGGAAAGCTCCTGGAGTAGATGGAATACAGAACTTTTGGTGGAAAAGACTAACGCCAGTGCATTGTAAACTAAAGGATTTCTTTAACCAAGTACTTCACGACCCATCACTTGTTCCAGGATTCTTTACTCAAGGTATAACCAATATGATATTCAAGACAGGAGACAGATCGGACCCCAAAAATTATAGACCCATCACTTGCTTGCCAACCATTTATAAAATTCTAACATCAATCTTTACCTTGAAATTAACAGAACATTTATCAGAACATGAAATTTTAGCGTGGGAACAGAAAGGATGCACACAAAATGCATATGGATGTAAAGAGCAGCTTATAATTGATAGTATTGTTACAAAACATGCAAATGACAAAAAGAGGAATCTATCAGTAGCTTACATAGACTACAAAAAAGCATTTGATTCGGTTCCGCACATTGGTTAATCAAAGTTCTTGATTTGTATAAGGTAAATCCACAGTTGATAACGGTGCTTAAGCATCTCATGAATTCATGGAGAATTAATATAATACTAAAAACCAATTCAGATTCTGTTAATATTGAAAATATGGCAATAAAGAGAGGGATCTTCCAGGGGGACACCCTTAGCCCTCTATGGTTTTGTCTCGCATTAAACCCAGTATCAGAGCTACTTAATCAAACAAATGCTGGATATCGCCTTACCTGTAAAGAAATAATGACAAGGATAACACATCTGCTGTATATGGATGATTTTAAAATGTATGGAAAATCAAAAGAAGAGCTCAAAATTTTAATTGACATTGTAAAATTATTCAGTGAAGACATTCATATGGAATTTGGATTAGATAAATGTGCTTCAATGCATATGAAAAGTGGAAAATTGCAAGAAACTGACAATTACCAAATTGGTGTCGGTCAAGAAATTCCAAACATTAACAATAGCGAAGAAAGATACAAATACCTAGGAATGAGGCAAAACATTATTCTTAACCACAAGGAATTAAAAAATGTATTTAAACAAAAGTATGAACATAGAGTTAAAACTATCTTAAAATCAAATGTTAAAGGAAGCTATAAAATCAAGGCATTAAATGCATGGGCTTTACCAATCTTGACCTTTTCATTTGGTATTGTGAAGTGGTCAGATGTGGACTTGATGGACCTAGATCGTTTAACAAGAAGACAAATGACCTTCTTCAGAACTCACCACCCAAAAGCATCTTCTGAAAGGTTATATATACCACGGGGAAAGGGTGGAAGAGGATTGGTAAATATTCGGTCATTGTGCTATTCGCAAGTTCATAAACTCAGATCATACTTTCTTAATTCTACATTCCATTATCACCAAGAACTTAAACTCCGAGATAAAACTATAACTCCCCTCAGGCTAAATGACGATTCTTTCCATCCAGAAATATACATAGAAGATTTAAATATGAAGATGAATGTCTGGAATACTAAATCACTTCATGGGAGATACCCGAAAAGCATCCAGCAGCCAAATATTGACATTGTTTAAATCAATAAGATGGATTCACAAAGGAGATTTGTTTGCTGAAACCGAAGGATTTATGTTCGCCATCCAAGATCAGGTTATAAATACCAACAACTATAAAAAATTCATCATCAAATCCAATGACAATGATATGTGTAGAAAATGCAAAAAGTTTACGGAGACAATAGACCATGTTATAGCTGGGTGTCCTTCAATTGCCAACACGTGGTATCTCAATAGGCATAATCAGGTAGCAAAGATAGTTTATCAACATCTAGGAATGAACGCACATCTACTTGTCAATCCACCTCCTTATTACAAGTATTCTCCTGCACCTGTGATCGAAAATGCAGAATTTAAAATGTATTGGGATAAACAGGTTATTACAGACAAAACCATAGACCACAACAAACCGGACATCATTTTATGCGATAAATCTAACAGAATTACATATCTAATTGACATTGCGATCCCCATGAGTAAAAATATTGAGAACACCGAGAACACTAAGGTGGAAAAATATCAAAATTTAAGTCAAGAAATAACAAGAATTTGGAAAATGAAAACTGTTACTGTCGTGCCTATCGTGATCTCAGCCACTGGAGCCATACCATCTTCCCTCTCTGCCAGCCTACAATGCCTGGGTCTTTCTCCAAATCTCTACATCAGCATGCAGAAAGCAGTCATCCTTCAAACGTGCCACATAGTCAGAAGATTTTTGCAGTAATCACTCTCTTTCTCTCTCTCTCTCTCTCTCTCTCTCTCTCTCTCTCTCTCTCTCTCTCTCTCTTTAAAAGATTTTGCCATACAATTGCTTGTTTTATAGATAGAAACTTTTATTGATTTTGTTATCACACTCATCTTTATTATTATTTTGTTAATTTGATTAATTTGTATACAATAACATGTGTACTATACTTATGTTTTCACGCTGTTATAATGTAAACTTTTGTTGGGCTTGGGCCTTACCCCGCCTTGTGTATACCAGGACGCAAATGTACCTGAGATTGTTTGAACAATAAAGAACCACTATAATAATAATAATAATAATAATAATAATAATAATAATAATAATAATAATAATAATAATAATAATAATAATAATAATAATAATAATAATAATAATCCAGGATCAAGTGGTGCGCACCAAGAACTACGAGCGATACATTCTCAAAAACGACGTCCAAGATTGCTGCCGTCTCTGCAAGAAGGCCAGCGAGACCATCCAGCACATCACAAGTGGATGCTCTGAGTTAGCGCCTAAGGAGTATGTTGAGCGCCATAACGCAGTAGCCAAAGTGGTACACCAAGCACTGGCTAAGGAGTACGGCCTCGTGGACGAGGAAAGACCGTACTACAAGTGTAGGCCCGAGCAAGTCCTACGCAACCAAAACGCAAAGCTGCTGTGGGACTCTGTCATCGTCACAGACAGGGCGGTCGAGGCAAATAGGCCAGACTTGGTTTTGTTTGACAAAAAAGCTCAAACGGCAACCATCATTGACATCGCCATCCCCTCAGATGGCCATGTGGTCAGCACAATAGCCAATAAGAGGCGAAAATACCAGCCGCTCGCCGTAGAACTCAAGGACATATACAAGCTAAGGTCCGTTGATATCGTTCCTGTCGTCGTCTCCGTCAACGGTTTGGTCACCAAGGAGTGGTCAGTGGCAAAGGAGAAGCTCCATCTGAAGGACAAGCACGTTCGTGTCATGCAGAAGGCTGCAATCCTTGGTACAAGCAACATCGTGCGGAAGGTCCTCAGCCTCTGAGTTCTGTCGTTCCCCACCACCGTTGGATCCCCACGCTAGGTGCACTCTTGCATCATCTTGGCTCGAGATGAGCTCGGTGGTGCAAAGGAGAGCAGAAAAGAAGAAAAATAAAATAATAATAATAATAATAATAATAATAATAATAAATAATAATAATAATAATAATAATAATAATAATAATAATGATAATAATGATACTAATAATAATTTTTTTTTTTTTTTTTTTTTTTTATTATTATTGAAATACATATCTCTTATACATTTTTTATCAAACAAGTTCGGCCATCCACAAGCGCCGCTTATGGGCCATAAGCGGCCCACTGTAGCAAAACCATCAGTTTCGAAAATACTGTGCTGCATTTTTGTGACAACGGCCCGCTGATGGGCCATAGCCGGCGATACACAGTTTGCCATCTTTTCGCCGCTTATGGTCCACAGGCGGGCCGCTGTAGCAATCCGACAGTTGCTGCACTTTTGTCACAGCGGGATGCTTACGGCCCGGCGGTGAGAATGTTTCGGGAACACTAGCACCATCTAGTAGAGACGCGAGGAAGTCACGCACACAAACGAAAATATTAAAAAGTTTAAATTTTTATATCATTCAATTGTGCAAGCATTTCAATTTATATAAACTGTGTGTAAGAGAACAAATTCAAGTTAATACAGAGAGAGTGATTAGTCATAGACAAATTTTATCGCCCATCGCCGTACTCGAACCCCAACCTGCTGCGCCGGACTCTGGAACGCTGACCGCTACACCACCGTGATCATTGCTAGAGATGCGCGCCAGCTACCTTATGAAGATGTACCCAGCGTGTATGCATTGTGGAACGTCTTGTTCACATTTTGTACCATGGTTACATGGAAACTAAATAAATGCCATCTCAGGTTGTTCATCAACTAAAGAAAGATTCAATAATATATGTATTCAAATTGAGTTGTTTTAAGCGTAGCCTACTTTTGTTCATATTTAAATTGACCAAAGAGAATCAAGCCCATAGATCTAAATTGTATGAATTAAATTGACGGAAAGTGATTAGGAGCTCAGTTTGGATTTGTATTTATTATTAATTTTACCAGTCACACACGGGCAGACGACAGACAGTAAAGTAATCGCTAAATTTAAGCCTCTCTCCTACTTTGATATAGGCCTACACCAAATATTCCCTATTGGCCATTTTTTTGTATAGCCTAAAACAAAAAAAATAGATATAGTTTATCAATCATCTGACATTTTCAAAACTTTTAATTTTTATTTTTGGGTTTAATAGTAAGCCTTATATAGGCCTAGATGATTACAGATAAATTAATTACGTATACCCCGGACATATCCCTGCTCATAAATTTTGGTTTGAAGGATGATTTTTGTTTCTATTACTTGGAAAAATTTTGTCGTTAATATCTTGCACTATATAATTTATTTCTTCCACCTATTCGTACCGGCGGAAGAAAAATCGAAAGTGCAATTTTCCAAGTATGACAAGAGTATGTGTTACAAATAGAAAACCAAACCAAAAAATTACAAGCAGGAATAATTATGTCTGGGATAAACGTGTCATAATTTTACTATAATCGTCTATACTGGTCGTACTGCTCAACCCAAAAATAAGTAACAAATAGTTTTGGCAATGTCATAATATGATCATTTTATTAATAAACTAAGATTTAGGAAAATTTGAAATATTAATTAATCCGATTTATTTGCTGTAGTTCTACAAACATAGAATATGACATATTATTTATTTGTAATGAATTTATTTCTATTAAAAGAGATTTTTCGTTTTCTTCCATCTGCGTCAAGTATGTGAAATTTGCACTACGAAACGGCAAGTGCAAAGGCATATTATAGATACGTGACAGCATTATCGACAGCGGATTAATTCTGCATATAGCAATGAAATTAACTAGGAAAACGCTTAAGTCCCGCCGCGTTGTTGGATGAGCGTAATTGGTGCATTGAGCTGCCATGTGTTATGCGGATTTTCTGTTGTTCTGTGAAAAAATCATTTCAAAGTTGAAGATTTTTTTAAAATTTAAAATTTAAAATTTAAAAAAAAAATAAACTTTAATTTTTTAATTTTTTTAATTAATCGTAATTTTAAAAAAGAAAAAAATCATAAAATTGCGATTCTCATAAGAAATAATTATTCGATTGCGCTCAAATTTCACACGAATATATTAATTCATAAATTTAAGGTTGTGTGAAAAAATTGTTACAAACGGTTAAAGCATGCAAGGTGTTAAAAGTCAAAGAATTGTTTTAAAAAAGAAAAAACCCGTAAAAATTTGATTTTCATGAGAAATAATTTTTCGATTGCGCTCAAATTTCACACGAATATCTTAATTCATAAAATTATGGTTCTGTGAAAAAATCATAAAAATCGGATAAAGCATGTAGGTGTTTTAAGTCAAAGAAATTTTAAAAAAATTGAAAAAAATCGTAAAATTGCGATTTTCATGAGACATAATTTTTCGATTGCGCTCAAAAACGTGGCAGTTCTAAATTCAGAGATTTCAAAGGCCTCCATAAAATTTCATCGCAATTAGAGTATCAGTTTAGCCGGAATCGTGCTGACAAACACACAATAATACAGAAAAAAAAGAATAAAAAAAAAACATTCCGGATTTTTTTCTCCAGTGTAGTGAAATGGAATCTTCGCTTCGCTCGATTGCATGAATCAAAGAATTATTTTGGAAACCCTACGTGGAATATTCGGAATCGGAATGATATAATAATATATTATCATAATATTAATATTATCAAATGATAAGTTTAAATTATACTAAAATGATATACCTTGAATGTGAGAGCGTCAATATTCCTCAAATCGACGAAGAAGAGCGAGAATGATTTGCGTAACACGATGAAATTGACAATTAAATTATTCCTTTTAATCCATCATCAAATGTGTTATAAACTCTCATTAGATTCCCGTAGGTTGTGTGCTTATGGGCCATAGGGGAGAGCCGCCTACTGTTCGCCGCCTGTCGGTTGTGTGCTTATGGGCCATAGGAGGGCCGCCTACTGTTCGCCACCTGTCGGTTGTGTGCTTATGGGCCATAGGCGGCCCATCATCGCAAAACTTAACCATCACTTTGCCGCTGATGGCCCATAAGCACACACATTTTATGTGCTACTTGGGATACCAGTACTGACATATTCATTCGGAATCATTAAATGGACGCAGACAGACATCCACACGTTGGAAATATTAACTCGTACTACACTTACCAAACACAGAATACATCATCCTAAATCAGCAATAGAGAGATTGACACTTCCAAGAGAAAAAGGAGGACGGGGCCTAATTGATCTGAACAACACTTATATTATAAACAAAAAGACATTTTAAGAAAATACTTTTTTACAAAGAGCAACCAATCCACACTACATAGGGCTGTGATGCTAGCTGACAAATCATTAACTCCACTTAATCTAGCAAACAAAATTGTTAATTTACAAGGGAACCTCATAACTGACGCTGCAAAAGAGTTACGTCTCTCAGAAAAGACCCTACACAAGAGACATTATGATGAACTACACAAAGATCACGTAGATATTAAAGCATCAAATAGGTGGTTAAACAACGGGGAACTATTTGGAGAAACAGAAGGTTTTATGATGGCTATTCAAGACAGAGTGATTGCGACGAACAATTATGAAAAATACATAATACAAGATGCGACAGTAAACGATCAATGTAGAAAATGTAGTGCAAGGGGTGAAACAATCGAACACATCATATCCAGGTGCAAGTCACTATGTCAAACAGATTACCTCTAAAGACATAACCAAGTATCTAACATTATTCATCAAAAACTAGCAATCAAGTACAACCTCATTGACACACACACACCTAACTACAAATACAAACCAGAGAAAGTACTAGATAGTAAAGATTACAAATTATATTACGACCGCACAGTTATAACAGACCAAACGATACATCACAACAGACCGGATTTATAATAATTGACAAGAAGAAACAAGAAACTACCCTTATCGACGTTGTTATCCCAATGTGCCATAACGTCGAGACCACGTGGAAGAAAAAAATTGACAAGTATAGTGAACTTGCAATTGAGATCAAGAAGATGTGGAAACAGAAAAAGGTAAATACAATCCCATTCATTATATCAGCCAACGGCATCATACGGCACTCAACACGTGTAGAATAGTTCGTAAATTTCTAAACTAAGAATGATACTTCGAGATTCCGAGACAGCTTCCATCCCGACGTGGTTTTCGTGGTTTCCCATAGTCCGAAGAGCAAATGCTAGGATGGCGACGAGAAATCGGCCACGACCGTACACAGCAGAAAGAAAACATCATCTACAAACAATATTACAATTTATAAATGACTTATTTTAGTTAGAGTTAAGACAAAGTAATAATGTATGTAATAGGTACACATGGAAGTACTTGACGTAAGTCCGTACAACATGTTAGCTCCGGTTTTGACCGAGTTTGTATGAAATACATCCAATCAAATCATAATAATAATGTTAATAATATGTTAATAAAATAATACACATTCACTAAATATTTATTTAAATTTGTCTTACTATAATTCCTGTTAATGTTATAGATTTGGCAATATTGATTGGTATGTGCTTGATTGTTTAGCAGAGGAAGTCTAATAACATAGGTATGTGATTAGAGACGATTTTTGTTATTTAATTGTGATTTATCCTCGACAGAAATAGAAAATGACTATTAGGATATTTAGTCCAAGTAACGAATTTGTTAAATTAAAAAATTATTTTCAATTAAATAAGTTTATTTTCCCAGTTTTTGTCATATTATACAATCAAAACACATATTGTTAATTAAAATTACCTAGGTAGGTAATTTAAATTAACAACATGCTATTATATTTATATAATATGCATTTGTAAGACTTGGTCTGCTGTATATCATATTGTCTTTTTTTTGTCTCTGTTGTAATTCACTGGCCTGTGAATCTACAAGGTCTCTTGAATACTACAAGAATCATTATTGGATGAGCGTAGCGAGTGAAGCGAGCGAAGCGAAGGTTCCATTTCACTACACTGGAGAAAAAAATCCAGAATGTTTTTTTTTTTGTATTTTTGTCTGTTTGTCCGCACGATTCCGGCTGAACCGATACTCCAATTGCGATGAAATTTTATGGAGGCCTTCGAAATCTCTAAACTTAGAACTGCCACGTTTTTGAGCGCAATCGAAAAATTATTTCTCATTAAAATTGGAATTTTACGAGTTTTTTTCGATTTGTGGAAAACTTCTTCTACTTATAACATCTACATGCTTTATCCGATTATTATGATTTTTTCACAGAACCTTAATTTTATGAATTAATAGATAAGTGTTAAATTTGAGCGCAATCGAAAAATTATTTCTTATAAAAATCACAATTTTACGATTTTTTTCTTTTTTTTTAAATTTCAATTAATTTTTAAAAAAATTAAGTTAATTTTTCATTTAATTTAATTTAATTAAAAAAAAAATTCAACTGAGTAATGATTTTTTCACAGAACAACAGAAAATCTGCATAACACATGGCAGCTCAATGCACCAATTACGCTCATCTATAACAACGCGGCGGGACTCCTAGTATATAGTTTCATAGAATATGGTCATTACGCTGTCCTCGAACATTCACACCAATTTGTTATTACGAACCATACTATTTCGCAGAATTCAAATCATTATGAGAAATGAAAATATTCCGTAGATAATTTATATATACTTGAATAGGGTTAAAAACATAAAGAAATTTGAATGAAATAAGTAACCATTTGTAAGATTTGGTCTGCTATAATACAATTGTCTTTTTTTTGTGTCTGTTGTTATTCACTGCCCTGTGTATCTGCAAGTCTCATGAATAATACAAACTCCATGATTTATAATTTCATTGAATATGGAAATTACGCTGACTTCGAATATTCACACCAATTTGTTACGGGACATTAACTTGTGGTCACATCTCGAACCATAATATTTCGCAGAATTTAAATCATTATGAGAAATGAAAATATTCCGTAGATAATTTATATATACTTGAGTAGGGTTAAATACATAACAAAAATTTGAATGAAATAAGTAACCATTTGTAAGATTTGGTCTGGTTTATATAATTGTCTTTTTTTTGTCTCTGTTGTATTTCACTGCCCTGTGAATCTGCAAGGTCTCATTAATACTACAAACTCCATGATTTATAGTTTCATGGAATATGGTCATTACGCTGTCTTCGAACAGTCACACCAATTTGTTACGGGACATTAACCTGTGGTCACATCACGAACCATAATATTTCGTAGAATTGAAATCATTATGAGAAATGAAAATTTTCCGAAGATAATTATGCACATTATAAATAGTGAGAGGCATTTCAACTGGGGGTGCTCACGTAGCTAAAACGATGAATCTACCCTGGGTTTTGGTTCTACTTCTGCCAGTCTTCATTCAGGTAAATTGACTTTATTTGTTTACATTGTTATTAAATGGTGGTATACTTAAACAGTGGCTTACTTGCCCCAGTACCTGAGCGAGACAATTCTTTTAATTACTTCCGTTCGGGTTTGCGGTCAATCCCTGGAAAATATCCATTACTGAAGTATTGATGTGATCAATAAAATCACACTATTTATGAACTGAATTTTTTGTATATCAAATTCTTACTTAAAATTTTGTTTAACTAAAAATTTTTTAATCAATAAGATGTTGGTCTTAATTGTTAAGCCTAGAAACATTTTGATGAAACTAATTACGTTTAAAATTATTTAAAAACTAGTTAGGAATGGTATTTTTATTTAAAGATTTAATCTTCTGAAGTGAGTGGATTAGATATAGTTTTTTTTTTTTTTAAAATAAGTTTGTTAGCTGTAAACCATATTTTAATTCTAGTCTTTCTTCTGATTTACCCTGAAGAGCTTTCGCTTGTCATCAGCCTTTATGGACTGTGGAAAAATAGTTGGCAAAAAATTCAGAATCATCTATACTTTTTTCATTTTAGATCATTAATAAGACAATGAAAATAAAGGGCCAACAATTGAACATTTGTGGTTACACCCCATATTATGCTTTTCTCAGAGTCCAAAATGTATGTGAAATCATTGTGCTAGTTTTTTACACATTGGACTTCTGTATGAAAGGAATGATTTTAATAATTTTTTGCGCATCACTACGTCCTCCAAATATTCTAACCCTTTTTCAGACCGAATTAAATCGCGTAAATTTGGTAATTTTCATCAAACAATTTGAATTTGTATTTTTTCTAAGATTTAGTGATTTTTTCTATTTTAATCATGATTTTAAGGAATTTTGGGAAATTTGGATTTGAATTAAAGCTACATTTAAGTTTAAATAAAAATTTAAGGGGCACTCCTAAAACAAGATTTTTTTCTGAATTTTTGCATTATTTTGGATTTGTGTATCTCAAAAGTACATGTAATACAGAGATATATAAAATTTCCGGAAAAAAAAAAAACAAATGTTTTTAGTGTTTTTCAGACTATCTCTTTTTCAATCTCTTAAAAAAAGGTACATCGTAACATTGGGACGGGGGGTAATATTATTTAACCCCACCCCCCCCCACCCACCCCCTACCCCCCTACCCCCCAAAAAGATAAAAATAGGGTTAAATTGAAAAACCTATTGTTTACCAGCATTTAATTCTAAAACTTGATGTCCTCGTTTGGCAACGTCTCCGACGAGTGCCATCTTAACTGAGACCGCGTACATCAAAATCCATCATATTTTAATTTATTTTATTGAAATCCGTAGACGTGTTTATGGTTCATAAAAAATAAAAAAGTATTAATTTCATTTTAAATACATTCACTTTATTTTTAAAAAAAAAAAAAGTTTCAAAAAAACCTGAACGACTGCAAAGAAGGTTGCTAATGTGGTTTGTCCATTGGCCAACCCTCAGCTGTAAGTCTCTAAACATAGTGTAAAGGCCACTTAAGAGAACGGACTAAACCCCCAATATTAAAACCACGCGAAATAACCTTATTTTTTATTAATAACACATTTAAAGCCACACAAAAACGAAAAAGTGGATACTAGGTCCCATGTGGTTTAGTTAGATCTATATCTGGCATAAAACCTTTTTCAATATTGTAACCAGTAATGATTTAAGCAGGTTTAAAGAAAATTAACGTATTCTGTAATTAAAAAAAGTTAAATAGGCCCTACTGATCACAATATTTGAATAATTTTTCATACAATTTGTAGTTTTTAACGAAACTACGTAAGACCTAGGAGCCCTTTTTGATTTTTTTGTTACGGTTTAAGAAAAATAATTAAAATAAGGTTATTTCGTGTAGTTTTAATATTTGGGGGGTGATCCTTCCCCTTAAGGGTGCCAGGATTACTTGTAGCCACGCCCCCTGAGGACGAAGCCCCGCCCACTCTCTGTACTGAACTCTCTTCTGTCATGTCTGCAGCCGTCCCACCAACAAGAGGAGCCGGCTACCAATAGTGACGAATGTCAACCAGTCCCTAGATCCAAGTTCCTTGGGGTAGTGTGCAAAGCCCCCAACGGTACCAGGGTTCCTTGTAGCCTAGCCCCCTTAGGACGAAGCCCCGCCCACTCTCTCTGTACTGAACTCTCTTCTGTCATGTCTGCAGCCGTCCTACCAACAAGAGGAGCCGGCTACCAATAGTGACGCTTGTCAACTAGTCGCTAAATCCAAGTTCCTGGACGTAGTGTGCAAAGCCCCCAACGGTACCAGGGTTCCTTGTAGCCACGCCTCCTTAGGACAAATCCCCGCCCACTCTCTCTGTACTGAACTCTCTTCTGTCATGTCTGCAGCCGTCCTACCAACAAGAGGAGCCGGCTACCAACAGTGATGCTTGTCAACCAGTCCCTAGATTCCAAGTTCCTGGGTGTAGTGTGCAAAGCCCCCAACGGTTCCAGGGTTCCTTGTAGCCACGCCCCCTTTCAACGAAGCCCCCCCCACTCCCTCTGGGACTGAACTCTTTTCTTTTCATGTCTGCAGTCGTCCTACCAACAAGAGGAGCTGGCTACCAATAGTGACGCTTGTCAACCAGTCCCTAGATCCAAGTTCCTGGGGGTAGTGTGCAAAGCCCCTAACGGTACCTGGGTTCCTTGTAGCCACGCCCTCTTAGGACGAAGCCCCGCCCACTCTCTCTGTACTGAACTCTCTTCTGTCATGTCTGCAGCCGTCCTACCAACAAGAGGAGCCGGCTACCAATAGTGACGCTTGTCAACCAGTCCCTAAATCCAAGTTCCTGGGGGTAGTGTGCAAAGCCCCTAACGGTACCTGGGTTCCTTGTAGCCACGCCCTCTTAGGACGAAGCCCCGACCACTCTCTGAACTGAACTCTCTTCTGTCATGTCTGCATCCGTCCCACCAACAAGAGAAGCCGGCTACCAATAGTGACGCTTGTCAACCAGTCCCTAGATCCAAGTTCCTGGGGGTAGTGTGCAAAGCCCCTAACGGTACCTGGGTTCCTTGTAGCCACGCCCTCTTAGGACGAAGCCCCGACCACTCTCTCTGTACTGAACTCTCTTCTGTCATGTCTGCAGCCGTCCTACCAACAAGAGGAGCCGTCTACCAATAGTGACGCTTGTCAACCAGTCCCTAGATCCAAGTTCCTGGGGGTAGTGTGCAAAGCCCCTAACGGTACCTGGGTTCCTTGTAACCACGCCCTCTTAGGACGAAGCCCCGCCCACTCTCTCTGTACTGAACTCTCTTCTGTCATGTCTGCAGCCGTCCTACCAACAAGAGGAGCCGGCTACCAATAGTGACGCTTGTCAACCAGTCCCTAAATCCAAGTTCCTGGGGGTAGTGTGCAAAGCCCCCAACGGTACCAATGTTGATTGTTACGAAGCTCTTACGGGAACAACGGCTCGCCCTGTCTGGAAGAAATCTCTTGTGGGAAAGAACAATGATTCTACGTCGAGATCTGCGGGTATCGTTTGCGATGAATCTGGACGGTGGAAGCCGTTTGACGGTATGTTTAAACCATATGGATATAAATACAAAAAGAGACATTAAACATTACCTATGATAGATAGATAGATATTTTTATTCACTTAGACTAGTACAGTGTACAAGTATAACTCTTTGCAGAGAAAGTGAATAGTCTATAATTAATAATTAATAATAAAAGTGATAGTAATTATAATGATATACACAGTGTTAGAAGAAAGAATAGTTGGATATAAAGCATAATTGATAATTGATATGGATATTGATATTGATTTGATATGTATGATGATTAATAATATTGATATATATATATATATATATATATATAATATATTATATATATATGATGATTCATTAATTGATTAATAAAGTAAACACAGTGTTTATGTTAAAGTAGAGTAGATGCAAAACAATAGCATGCGCTACTATAGATTAAGAACTCATATATAATAAAGCAAAGTTTGGAATATAAAGCAATTTTGATGTGATATTGTGATAATAATTGCTGATGGCACAGAAAACAGCAATGATGTACAGGGGAATGTGTCTAGTATATATATGATGAAATTTATTGATTGATTAGTGTTTATGGTAAAGTAGAGTAGATGCAAAATATGCCCTACTAGATTAAGAATTCATATAGAATAAGAAAAATTGGATATAAACAATAAATTGATATGATATTGTGATAAGAATTGCTAATGGCACAGAAAACAGCAATGATGTACAGTAGAATGTGTCTATAGTATATAATTTATATATATATATATATACGTATATATATGGGGTGTGTGTGATGATTGATTGATTAGTGTTTATGTTAAAGTAAAGTAGATGGAAAGTAATAGGATGCCCTACTAGATTAAGAATTCATATAGAAAAAAGAAAAGTTGGAATAAAAGCAATATTTATGTGATATTGTGATGAGAATTGCTGATGGCACAGAAAACAGCAATTGGAGGATGTACAGCAGAATGTTCTTTATAACCTGCACAATCCAAAAGCGTGTAAGCACATATATATTTATATATAGAAGTTTTTTACATCATTTCGGCTAAGGGAACATTTGAAAATTTTAAATTACAGTGCTTGTTTGTGGTTATACTCTAGATAATTTGTAAATATTATAATGGAAAAAAAAAGAAAAATTAAATGCAAATATTACATGGAGAGGTAGTCATTGATGGAGTAAAAAAAAAGCTGTTTGCTGTAAGATATGATTTCAACTTATGTTTTAAAGGAAGACAGGGTGGGAGAGGTTTTGATGTGGTCAGGGAGCTTATTGTAGAGGGTGGAAGATAGATATTTAGGGCCTTGTGCAAAGAGGCGCAGATTGTGGGAGGGCCTGTGTTGTGAAGGTTGGCTCTAGTGTTATGGGAGTGCAACGGGAGGGGGAAAATTAGA
>JAMZAV010005413.1:0-40393 GCA_024449915.1 Sweltsa coloradensis | reverse complement strand
TCAGCTTTTCATTCAGCATCTCATGCTCACACCTCACGCACAGCACACGCACGTACACGGACACGGACACGTCCGCGTGCGTTGTCGACACACCGTTAGTCAAGCTACTTTGTGCTACAACGAATCAACGCCGTGGTGTCACTACTACCAGGTCCGCCGCAAGACTGTGGCCTAACTCGGCTAGTCTCTCAGACCCTTCAACTTTCACAAGGCGGCAGCAGAGTGCGGACTACTTCCCCAACGACAAGAATCTAATAGATAATTATTATGGCAAAAGAATGTTCAGAGTCGGAAACAAAATAAGGGGGAAATGACAGCATGTCTCTTAATCCGGTTACACTTGTTACTTCTTGTAGCAAGTGAAGGTTCTTGGAAATACATTTACTAGTCTACATGGCATGGGATTGACTTGAGATTGGATGTGGAACAATTTTATTCTGCCGCTTGTATTCGAAATTAAGTTTCCAGCAGCCGAGTAGGTAAATTGTGTTTCCAACTGATACACAATAGTTTCCATTTGTACCAGGTTCGAATCTTGGCCTGGGATGGATATCAGTATCAAGAAGCACTTGGAACGAAAGTAGGAAGTCATAAGTTGCCTGCCACTCCGCTCCTTCTAGAGGTAATGGATTTGAGTTTGAGCCCCAGTCACAACAAAAGCAAGGGCTTCCATATAATTATAATCTGTTGGATTGGAGTAATAAAATAATAGATAAGGAGTCAAGCCTACGTCATACTTATATGTGAATGACAGTTCACAATAATGAAACGAATATTGATGACGAGTGTTACCGCATAGGGTTTCTTCGCGGGTGTACGAAAGGAGAAGGCAAGCCCAACCCAATTGAAAAACTATTATTATTGAACTCACAAACAAATAATACAGTATTGTTCACAAAACGACAAAAACGTTTTGTTTCACCTATTCTTTATTATGTAATTGTAATGTTTCTTTTGTTTACTCTTTTTAATTATTCTGTCTTATCACATTTGTAAATAATCTATTTTATTTTATTGCGATATAGTATAAGCAGCTTATACTATAGTAGTAATATTAATAAATGTAGGTATATTGATTTATTTACAGATATATTTTTAGCGTGACGTGTCGGGGTTTAATAGGAAGCGAAGCGACATAATCCACGTATTGATTTCTGATCCTTGTATTTCTTTTCATTTCCAAAATTTAGATTTACTATTTTGTTTGAAAGCCGCATCAGCCCCCTTTCTTCACTTACATGCGCACAGCGCATGGCATCAATATACGACAATCAACGACATAAAAATCTTCTTGGTTTGGATTTTTTTAGTGAAATTTTTTTACACGACTCCTTCAACCGGATGCTATCTCAAATTGAACAATTCACGAATCATTTTTGCACGTACAGCTAACTCTATAAGCTTTTTGTATCAATAAATCAAATGGAAAATAGATTGATTGCTTGATTGATTTTACAATCATTGGCATAATTTAAGTTGCGACGAGAGTGTTTTAAATATTACCATGAGTCCATGAATACATTTAAGTTCCTTGTACATAATATCATTTTCCTTGTTTTGAATTTCTTTTCAAGCCAATTTATCGTTCCACAAAGTTTAAATTGAATACCTATATGACTTGTAAAAAACGACTAGACAGTTTGAAGAACATTGCGTAAAGCCAAGTTCCATTAGGTGGGTGGTACCACGCCGCGGTATACGAATCATTTGTGACCCTATTCTTGCCTTCAAACGTAATATTATATCAGGTGTACGAATATTGTTGGTATATTTTGACGAATGCCGACATGTGATTGGCTGAGCCGTGTAGCACCGCTAGTTATATAGATGCCGGGAGAGATAGAAGTTTATGTAGAGATGAGCTATGGGCACTGAGCACTCTCAGCTATATACTTTGTGACCGTATAAAGGCTCCCATAACTTTACATTTGTTTATTTGGTCATTAGTTAATTAATTCCATTACGAACAGTATAAAATGTATACATGATTCATTTTGAGTTGAATGTGAAATGGGGGGGGGGGGGGGGGGCACGGGGGACATAATCCATTAATTAACGTATAAATATAATATATAGAGTTAATTCAGTACCTCAGAGGAATATACTCATTTTACGAGTTAAAAATATACCGAATTCGAGGCTTTTACAGAAATTTGGACCTTGTTTGAGAATACGATACGTCCGAACGAAACGACTCGGAAGTAATTGAGACTGGCATCGTTCAAGAATACGTTGGTTCATGACCCGTAGGGCCGTAACTCACCATATTGTAACCTTTTGGTCTGATATGAGACAATTTCAAAGATATTTAAATATTATTTTGTTCCCGCCTTTCAAATTGTATATTTATTTTTAATAATAATTACATTTAAATAATTACATGAACTATTTCAGCCAATAAATTTCATTTTATTGTGTTATGACAATTTATCAGCCACGCGTAATAAATATGACTAGTGTTTGTGCTTCGTATCCGCGTCGTCATGGCCATGGCCACTGCGGTGATTACGTAATCGATGTCCGTGTACTCTGTGTGCAGGAATCAATAAACATGTCACAGTCGTAATCTTATCTGTGAGATTGGAATGTTTTCTCGTTCACTGCGCTACATTATCGGCAAGTGCACCCGAACTCCTGGTCATTCAGTGACGTCACACATAGCGTGTGGAGTGTGTAAACATTACTTTCATCAACATTTGCGCAACACAACTTGCACGTCGTGCATACTCTCCGACGGAATGACAAAGTCCCGGTGATTTGTGTGTAATTGCTATGCATCTTTGAATGGTTGGTATCAATAAACTATCTGAGTTTCCCATCATCGCCACTACGTCACGTTTTTAGAACCGTGGGACCGAAAACATACCGCCCACTTCTGCTAATCCCAGGGCGTAATAGACTAAGCCATTAACAACCCTCATTTCCGTGACTACGTTCACAAAATCTTCAGTCCGAACGAACCGCAAGCAGAGGAAGGAAGATTCTTCAGAAACACACTTACTTGTTCTCATCGGAGGAGACTTCACGTCCGGGTTGGGGCTCTTAACAGGGACGGATCAACCAGGAACTTGGGCGAGAATTTGGAACTTTCCGATCGTTTGGAGTTTGGAACGTGGGCGAGACTTGGGCGAGAATTTTGGAACTTCGTCGTTGGATTTTGAACTTGGAACGTGGGCAGAACTGGGCGAGAATTTGGAACTTGGAACGTGGGCGAAACTTGGGCGAGAAATTTGGAACTTGTAACTTGAACCCCTGAACTTGACCCCTGGACCTGGTCAATATCTACAATTTACGAATCGCGATAACACGGTAAAACAAACTTGCGATCTACGACGACTTTTATAAAATGGCTGCTACTTTTTATTATTGATAAATTTTTATTACGGGAGAACTTTTTATTATTCAGAACTGGATTTTATTATTGGGAACTTTTGAGAATTTGATAACATGTTTTTTGTAATTGTACATGAACATAACTTGATTTGATTCTTATAATTGTATTTTGAAACTGGGTTTTGTATTTGTGTTAACCTCTCGTTGTCTGTCTGTCCCACTCAATCTTTTATTTCAGTTTTCTTAATTAAACTTCAGCAGTTTGCAGACTACTGATTGAGCTTAGACCGGCGCACATCTTCTAAGGTTGGGTAATTGTTTTTCTCAACAGCTGTTTTACTTTGAGTTGACAGTGAATTGTTGGTTTTGATTTGTTTTTCAATTTTGGATAAAATAAAGTAATTTTTTTTGTTTTAATTTGTTTGTGGGGCTTGTTTGGCTAATTAGCGACATTGGCGCCCAACGTGGGGGGGCTACTTACTTGTTCACGACCCCGAGATTTAATAATAAAACCTTAATAGATTAATATAAAACGTGTTGCTTCTGCCAACTTTTAACCTAGAATTTTATTTTGAAAACTGGAATAAATTAAAATCAATATGAGTGAAAAGGACGACAAGGAAGGGTATTAGTTCTGAGAGTGCACTAAGCAGAATTCAATGTTACTAGTGACACCGACACCAGAGATCATGGATGCTCCAAGGTCCACAACCCACTTCACAAACCCATGAAACCCACTTGCTGAGTCCTACTTCACCTAGGCCTAGAATCTCCTAGACCAGTGATGGAAAATCCACAAGGCTAACGAGATCACAACCTAATCCGGGACCTAAGGACTACTTCCTACAGGTACTACGGGCATTAAACCGACAACACAGTGAGTCTAGCGAGTAGGCCTAAAAGAAATATTAAATTCCTTATAAAACAAATTAATGAGGAAACGAGAAACAAAATTCACAAGAATTAACAAATTAATTCAAATAACGCGATCTTCAAAACTGATATTGCCGGATAAATTTAAAGATCGGATAAGGAAACGAGAAAACTAAATTTCAAAAATCGATGGGTAAACAAACAAATGAAATCAGACATTACTGACTTAAGAACTGACATAAATAAAATAAAACCGAGCTGAGTGAAAAATTGATAAAGAAATCGCGGAACTCAAAACTATGTAAATCGTAAAATTGAGAGCTTTCAATCAAAAGTCAAACAAACAATTTACTGTGAAAGGAACTAAAGTTCAGCGGAATAGTAAACGTTCAAACGGATTTTTAAAAGAAAATTAAAAATGTATGAACAACTAAATCCGAAAACTAACCGATTGAGGCAATCGGGAAAAGTTTAGAAAAGACGAAAACTAAGGCATTGAGTTAAGGTTCTGAAAACAGTGACCAATAAAAGAAATCAAAGGTGAACGCTCGGAGACCTCAGGTCACGAACCATCGCCCCAGCTCACTGAGTGTTATCCGATACCCAGAGTACTTTTCGTAATAGGGCTAACCTCTCTCGAAAAAGGTGTCAAGCAGGTTAGTTAAACTATAAACAACGTAAGCGGTACAAGTATGGGGGGGGGTTTTTCAAGATCTGTCCCCTCACAAACTATGATACATCTCGGTGACAGGTTTTAAAAATGATAATGTTAGAATTCTCCAGGTAAATTCAAATCAATGGCACCCAATGGAATTTCGTTGCATTTTGGAAAAGAGATTTAAAATGTACACTGTTCAGAAAGCCAACAGCTAGGCCTGATCTGTCATTGTATGGTGGAAGATGCATGGAGATGGCTAAAATGATCATCAATTTTGAAACTTATGACGAGCTGCGTATAGCATTTATAAACAAGTTCTGGGGTACCGAATACAGCACGCCTAAACTGATGTGGTAGGATTTACACCGGGAAGTGGGAGATACACCAGGGTAGCATGGCTGGTTATGCGAAAGCTGATTAAAAACAACTAAGTACTTTTGCCAAACCCAATCCCCTCCCCGACATTCTAGTGTCATATTTGATTTCACACTACGCCTGATAATATTTGTAATATTGTTGGTTCAACAGAACATTAGTTGAAAAAGAACTGATTGAAACCGACTCGAGCGTATGGTAACCGTGGTTTGGCCATCTCGACTAAATATAGTCAAAAACAGGTTACAAATCAAAAACAAAACAATGACGAACCGAACGGATAATCGTATCATAATCACAGTATCGGGCAACGAATATTTTATCAAGACCCGTCCAAAGTAGTTATAGTCATGCTACCGATATAACAACCCTGCGGATAACGAACGGATAATCGCAATACCTGAACCGCGGTATAATGTTACTCATATCATGGTAATGATAATGGACACAAAACAAACGCGAACCTGTAAAATTCAATTCTATCAGCAACCACCCCACCCGCCAAACTATCCAGAATAACAACCGGACTGAACAAAACTCAACTACGGAAAAACCAAACGAGGCCTGCATTAAATGATGCTGTTAATACGGCTGAAACCGAGACTGAATAATGCGTTATCAAGTTCATGACAATTTTTCCTAAACTAGGGAGTTTTTGTTGGAGGAAGATAACACTAGGGAAATTTTCCACCCAATACAAATGTCCAAAATTAAAATAAATTGAAATTCATGATTTTGTCTTGTCCGGCGTTGATAGATTCTGGTATGAAGTACCTGTATCTCTGAAAACTTGTTTGAGACATTATTACAAAAACATAAAAGCATGGTCTACTGCCTGTAGTAGGTGTAAGCATTTTGGGGGCCGTTGGGTAAAAGATTATTACAGTAACTAAAACAAGGCGTTTCTAACAATAACTTGCGGTGAGATAATATGATTGTTACTGTTTGATAATAAGAATTTATAAAGAGGTTATAACTAGGAGTGTATTGGTTAACCAGCATAAAGTACGTTTGAATTTTGAAAATAAACTATAGAGATGAACCACGGAGATTTGATACTAACTTTACCAATGTGCGATGTTAAATATTTTTGATAAGAGGTTTACAAAATCTAGAAATGTGTCGGATACAGATAGTGGGGGAAGGGGACTGATTGCAGAGTTAGATGAAGAATTTGCTTAATTTGTTGTGCGCTAAACAATGTTGAACAAAATAGACAATAAAGAAGAGTAGCAAAGTGAATGGAAATTTTTTTAAATTTGTTTGATGAACAGGACTGTTAGATGAAGACAGAAAGGGAAGTTTTGGTATCGTTATTACTGAAGTATCGTCATATTTTTTTCATCTAAACCGAGGTCGGTAAACAGCGAGTATAAATTATTATTAAAGAAGATTAGGGACTAGCAATTTTATGGTAAAAATTATCCCGTACCTTTTGCGTACCGTGCAGCGGTTGAAAAACAGTTACGACAAACAATGCTTGAATGGGGTTTTAATAGAACGCTCAGCGTCCCTCGTATATTAGTCCCTTTAGTAATAATACCTAAGAGATGGAACCGTTAGGAATTTGCCTCGATGCTAGACAGATTAATAAGTACAACACATCGTACCAGAATAGAGAAATCCCCAATTGTACCAGAAGTAGATCTTACAGAAATTCATCGGAATGGAAATTATGCGTTTCGTTTGATTTAACTTGTTCGTTTTGGCAATTGCCGTTGTGCGCCTGAAATTCCGTAAGGACGTTGCTTTCCAATATACTCACTGGTGACCAATTCAAAGTAGTTTTTCCATTTGGTTTTGATGTCTCTGTGGCGGTTTTACGCGGTGTCCTTGATGAAATCACTCGGTAATGAACTTATTGGGACTTGTGACTACCTATGTTGACGCATGCTGGTCACATCAAAACTACGATGAACCATTGAACATATGGATCGCTTATTTGACAAGTTTGATAAAGCTAATCTTACTGTAAATCTATTAAATCTAAGTTCTGTAGAAAACTGTTTCCGTTCTTAGGACATATACCTGACTCCAGAGGATAGCAACTGACGCGAACAAGTTTAGAGGTCATCAGAAAATGGCCTATGCCCTAAAATGTGAAAACTTAAATCCTTCCATTGGGTTAATTAATTTTTAGCGACGCTTTACCAAATCCTACGCATAAGCCACGGCCCGCATTATATAATGCCTTTAAGAAAAATTGTTGTATGGAAGTGGGACGGAAGAACTAGACATGGCGTTTCAGAGGGTTAAAAAGTGTGTTCATGAGAATCATCGTCTTAAACTACCCGGATTTAGTAAACCTGGTATTTTTTGCAATGTGACTCCAGTGACTATGGAATGGGAAGTCCAACTCTACGCAGCTAGTGATAATGGTGGATTATTCAAGTATATCTTTTGCTTCAAAAAATTGAACGGTGCCGAGTTGTCCGTATATGACGGTTGAGAAGAACTACTCTGTATAGTGTGGGTCTGATGAAGTTCCGGACTTTTGTGCTTGGCTCAGATTTAACCATAATCACTGATAATAAAGCATTAACTTTTCTAAAACAATGCAGAGCTACTGTCCGGGACGTTTAACTCGTTGGAATATTGTTTATTCAAGAATTCGCATTTAAAATGGTCAATACTGTCATGGTAGAGATAATACTGTCGGCGACACTTTTGAGGCAAGATATCCGAAGATGAAACGGGTGAAGTAGTATGACCACAGCAGTCCAGATATTTGAAAAATCACGATAGCAAAATTAACCCAGCGTTTTGTAATGAACTACGTAAAAGTTTAAAACCTATTCATGAACTACAAGCGCGAGATCAAAAATTTGGGAGTAATCATAAGATACCTACAGGGAGCAGGATTTTCCAAATACGCGGATAATTTTCAAATACATAAAGATAAACTGTTTCACAAGTTGACGGATCTTGGAATTTATGCATACCAGCCGAGTTTAGTTTCCGATATTATATGGAATGTACACGAAGAAGGTCGGACATATTTTGGTTCGGTTAAATGCATTGCATTGATAAAAGAAATGTTTTATTGAAGACCTGGCGAGAACGGTTAGAACAAAATCTTAGCAACTGTGATCTGTGCCAACGCACAAAACACCCTCCGCTTGCTTTGTCATGGTGTTTTTTACTCCGATAATCCCACAAGGCAATAGACAGCTCGTCGCAACCGATTTGTTTGGACCTATCCCCTCGTTCGCGAGCGAGGTGATCAATACTTCTAGTATTTTTAGATGTCTTTTCAAAATTAGTAATTTTATAACCCACTAGCTCAGGCTTACGGCAGAACATGTTGTAGGAAGCTGGCACACTATGGTACACAATATTCAAACACCGATTCGTATATTGTGAGTGATCATGGCAGCCAGTATACATCTAAACTGTTGGACTATTGCTCTAGAGAATTATGGGATACAACTATCATATTTCATCAATAAGACACCCACAATCTAACCCAGCAAACGAGTAAATGGCGTGAAATAGGACGGTTTGGTAGGGCGTATTGCTCAGAGAAAACACACTGCTTTGGGTAGTATTAGTTCAAACATCGAAACCTGGTTAAATGTAACTTATCATGAGAGCACGGGCTTCACTTCCTTGGGAACTACATTATAATGAGAAACCTATCGTACAATTAATAAACTGTTTGAAACTCCCGATAGTGTAATACCAGACAACAGACCCCGCATAACTATAAAATACACCTTGCTCGAGAAACTTGGAAGAAAAGGTAAACAGCGCAAGAAACGGTCACCAAGATGCACACCCAAAAGTAACCACCATTTGCATTGGAGCCCTAGTGTTTTAAAAGTCCCCTATACCATCCTAGTGCTGAAAGAAAAGTACTCACAAAATTCTTTAAAATTTATTTCGAAGGAGCCTATCGCGTGCCTCAATACCTGGAACCAATGCGTATCAGTGTAATTGACGGACAGTTTCAAAACTGGATACGGGAATACAACAATGTAGTAAATTTAAGGCCATATCATCAAAGAATAAATCCCATAAACCTAAAATCTTGCTTGGAAGAAATCACAATTCAGTTCAAATATTAACTCAAACCTAATAATAAACTAAACTTGACTGCTACTTAAAAATATAAAATTGTGAATTTTAATAAATGAATAACTTTGAATTTATTTATAAGTGGACTAACATAAAATAAATATTTGAATTTTAAACCAGAATGTATAGAGAACAGAAGTGACAAGGAGTTTTTTGAGGGATTAAAACCTACCATTAGAAAAACACAGTAGGCCTAATGAAATTACAACATTTTAAAACCTTACCAGTTTATAAAATAGAAAAGGTGAAGAGATAGATTACTGTTAATTTCAACCAGTAATATAACACTTACTTGACTTTAAAATAACATAAAACAATGGATGGCTAGTGGCCAGCCTCCACAGACAGTTAGCACTCCAGCTGCTAAAGCAATCAAACTAATGACTTTAGATTAAGATAACAAATCTTCACTGACTGGCAAGAGTACAGTCCACTCTCAAATATTATTACACAACTTAGGTGTCACACTAAACTTGTGCATTGTCAACACCATAACGATGTGTTTGTCACAACCAACAAAATTAATACCTCCCATTTTTATAACATAACTTTTTTGAAAGTTAAAAATTAGCTTATATTGGTTTGTTTTAAAAACTTTAAAAATAAACTTATTTTTATACTAAAATAATTTAAACCTAGTTTTTGGACTTGGGTATAAAAGTATAAAGATTTTAAATTATAGTTGAAATGTTGAAACTTTGAAAGTGAACTTGGAACTCTGAAGTTGAATTTAATTTAAATTGACAACCAACTACTCAATATTTTATAACCTAAACAACTTTAAATTTAAAATAGAAACTAAAATACAATAAGTAAATTTGAGAACTTCATGAAATAAAAGTAAGGCTAGAGCGAAGTGGGAACAGAACAGATAGTGAGTGTTTAGATGATGATAAGAGGGTGAAGTTTAAATACTAGATTGAAAGGTGGTCTCGAGTAATGTTTAATAATAATAATAATATAATGTGGTAATAATGTTGGAACGTAAGTTACGGTAAATGTTGAATTTTATGTGGACGTAAGTAACGATGTTGGTAAGTTGAAATTTTAATTGGACCGTAAGTGCGATGTTGGTTAAGTTGAATTTTAGTGGGTGTTATTAATGTGGGCCGTTAGGAACGATGTTGGTAAAGTTGAATTTTATGTGAACGTAGTGATGAAGTTGATAATGGGATAGAACAAGTGGAATACAGTTGAAGTTTTTGGTGTTCTAAGGTGATGCGAACTTAGAATTAAGTAAAGTTGAAGTGGAGATAATAGAAGTTATTAAACTCGGGAGTCACCATAATCTAGTGTTTAACGTTAGCAATGTGAGGGAATAGTACAGTGAGAGATGATAGCGAGAGATTGAGATAGTGAACTGAGAGATAGTGAACTTTAAACTTGAAGTGAATTTTTATTTTTCTTGAATAAAAAACTACTTGGAAACGGTGGAGCATTGACTATTTTATGAATAAACTTCTGAACTTTGCTTGGAACTTTTTGCAATTTTTTTGTTGGAACATAACCTCACTTTGAAATTTAATTTTAGAACTTAACTGAATTCCATACGTTGGAACTGTGAAATGGATACGTGACCTTGAACTTGAACTGAGATGTAACTATTGTGTTTTTAAAAATAATTGGAATTTTATAAAGTTCGGATGGGAACCTACTACTAGTGGATTTAATTTTGAAATAGTTTTGAACTGAACGTTGTTTAACTTACAACTATTTTTTAATAAATTCAAACCTTGGATTTGACCATAGGATCTAAAATAAAATAAATAAAAATTTGCCTCGAGTAAGCTCGATAAACAAAATAAGACTTGAACTTATTTCTGATTTTGGAACCAAACCTTCGTGGGAATTTGAACCCGAACAATTTTAAAAATTTATTTGAGATATTTGAACATTGAACTAAAACTTGAACTTTATGTTACCTTGTTTTTTGCAACCTTGTGTTATTAACCATATTGTGTTTTTGACACATTTTTGGTTAGTAAAATTTTTAAATAAATATTTTTAAAATAATAATTTGCCTTTTTTGGTGATATTGGATACGAGACTAACATAAATTTTATAATTTTTAAATCATACTGAACAGAACCTAGATGAGGATTGGGGGATTGGAACCGTGGGTAGTTCAAATGTTTTTTCAATTTTTAATTTTTGGGGACTTATTTGTTTTACAACAATAACAACTTTTCACATATTAAAATACAAACACCTCCACTGACAAGTGTTAGTGTACATTTTTCAACAATGTTGCTTAGCAAAGAAGGAGACCGTATTGTCTAACCAATATTTAATCAACCTTATAATTAATCAACCTTTAGTAATCGTGCCATACTTAACTTGTTTTTGTTGTCTCGTGTAATTTAGTGAGCATGTAATATGTTACGCCTTTTTGTAACAGTTTCCTTATAGGTTGTGTTTTGCGATATATTATATTTTTTTTATGGCGTTTTTAAGGTATTTAGCGTGTAATTTTTTTGATCGAGTAATACTCATTTAAGATATGTTCTGGTGCGTTTATACCTGTGAGTTAAACATTTATTGAGGCTGTATAAACAGCGAGCGAGTGAGGGGAGAGGTTTAAAATAAATAAACCACAGTATAATTCTTTGACAAAGCAACGGGAACACGTGTAAGAGGAATTTTTTGGAGTCAGTAACTTCTTACCTGGGGGTATTTGATGGATTTAGATTCTTTTGTCAAACGAAAACTTAGTACATGAGTAGTGGGCATACCAAATTAACAGGTTGAACTTTTGCAATTTAGTCTGGAACATATCGAACCTAATTGAATTTAAATTTAATTTTAAAGGCGAAGAGCGGGCGGTTTTCCATTGTAAGACCGGACAGTAACTACGGTTACTCTACATATTAATTTTTGTATCATCATATCATCACCTTTGTTTTCTATCCGCTGATTTTGTATGTTGATTTTACCTTATGTTTAAACAACAGCAATGCTGAATAATTTTGATTGCATCATAACTTGTGACACTTAATTTTCTGTTGATTATTGGAAAGATTTTCCATTGTGCAATTTAACAATTGTAAAACTTGATTAATAATTTTGACTTTGACTTTATCTCAATGAGAGAATAATTTTGTGGACAGAACAAAGTTAAACCACGCGGTTAGATGGAAGGCATAATTAGAGAAGCTTCGGATATTTGATTGATAAATAACTTGATCGATAATTTAATTTTTGCGACAGCACGTAGCTGACTGATAACGTTTATTCAATTGTTTAATTTTTCTCGAGGGGATGGGGTGAGATAGCAGACATAATTAGTTCAGTTAATAGACTGTGTTGTGTTGATTGTGCCTGTAATATTTGTTCCTCAACCATCCTTTCTCTTTTCATGTCATATTCCTGTATCTTTGTGGTGTCATGTACCTAAATAACAATTGTTTCAATATTATTTTTATTGCTAATGTTGCAATATTTACTTCTATAAAAAATCAATGCAAACATTGATAAAACTGTATTCACTACTGTAATTTTCTTTTAAAAACTATGATTGAAACTAAATATTATTTGCAACCAATGGTAAATAACCACACTCTCATTTTATTCAAAAAAACTATAATGTAAAATTTAAATTTAAGAACTTAGTGAAGAACATTCAAAATTTTCACTACATTCAATTTTTCTGCCCTTCAGAGGGGATATTGTAACCTTTTGGTCTGATATGAGACAATTTCAAAGATATTTAAATATTAATTTGTTCCCGCCTTTCAAATTGTATAATTATTTTGAATAATTAATTACATTTAAATAATTACATGAACTATTTCAGCCAATAATATTTCATTTTATTGTGTTATGACAATTTATCAGCCACGCGTAATAAATAATGACTAGTGTTTGTGCTTCGTATCCGCGTCGTCATGGCCATGGCCAGCTGCGGTGATTACGTAATCGATGTCCGTGTACTCTGTGTGCAGGAATCAAATAAACATGTCACAGTCGTAATCTTATGTGCGGGAATGGAATGTTTTCTCGTTCACTGCGCTACATTATCGGCAAGTACACCCGAACTACTGGTCATTGCAGTGACGCACACATAGCTTGTGGAGTGTGGAAACATACGTCATCAACATTTGCGCAACACAACTTGCACGGGTGGCATAAATCTCCGACGACTGACAGCTCAACTCGACTGTAGCATCTTGTGAATGGTCTGTATCAACTAAACTTATCTGAGTTTCATCATGCAACTACGTCAGAGGTTTTTAGAACCGTGGGACCAAAAACACTACCCACTTCTGCATAATCACAGGCGTTAATAGACCTAAGCCACTTACACACTCTCATGTTCCGGACTACGTCACAAAATCATCAGTCGAAATGACGCGAGCAGAGAAGAAAGGATCTTCAAAACAACTTACTTGGTCTCTAGGAGAGACTTCAGCGTCGGGTTGGAGGATCTAGACAGGGCGTGATCACCAGGAAACTTGGGCGGAGAATTTGGAAACTTTCGATCGTCTGGGATTTTGGAACTTGGAACAGTGGGCGAGAACGTGGGCGAGAAGTTGGAACTTGGAACGTGGGCGGAGAATTTGGAACTTGGAACTTGGGCGAGGAAAGAACTTGGACCTGGACCTGGTCAATATCTACAAATCTACGAAAATCGTGATAAAACGGATTTAAAACAAAACTTGCTATCTACAAAGAACTTATAAAATGCTGGCTAACTTTTTATTATTGAGAAAACTTTTTTTTTTCCACTTATTATGTGCTAATTTGATTGGTGTGTGTTTATTATGAGATATTTTATTATTTGGGAAACTTTGAGAATTTGATAACATGGTTTTTGTAATGGTAAAATGTAACATAACTTGATGTGATTCATCTACTTGTATTTGAAAACTGGTTTGTTAATTTGGTTAACCTTTCGTGTCGCTGTCCAACTCAATATTTATGTCAAGTTTTTCTTAAATTAAACTTCAGCAGTGGAAGACTACGGACTTGAGCTAGGACCGGCGCACTCTTCTAAGGTGGTCATGTTGTTCTGTTTTTTCTCAAATAGCTGTTTTGACTTTGAGTGCAGTAAATTGGTTTTGATTTGTTTTCAATTTGGAATAAAATAAAGTAATGTTTTTGTTTTAATTGTTGTGGGGCTTTGTTTGGCTATTTAGCGACAAATGGGAGAGAACTCTATTGTTAATAATTTTAAGAAATTATTGATTTGAGACGGACCCAAAATTAACAAATTTCGATTAATGGGTTAGCCTTTGTGATTTTTTGCAAAAAATTCAACTGCACAAACAGGCGTTTCTACTTTGCCCAGTGTACTCTATAGTTTCTAACACTCGGTGTGAGAGAAAGTGATTGGAAGAATAATTTGAAGTGAAAACATAAGAGCACTAATAATAAAAGAAAAAACAGACAAGTTAAAAATTTACAGATAGGAGTTACCTGTGAGTCTGGGGTGGCCACACAGCATAGCTCAGCTCCAGCAGCAGCACTTGTCGGTCTAGGCTTAGGCTAGAGTAGGCATAGGGCCAGTTCTATTGGTAGGCCTACTAGGGCTAACTTAGTAACTATTAGTGAGATAAGAGTGAGAGGATTGCAACATTTTGAGGGTTACTCAAATGAATTAAACTGAATAAAATATGGTCAATATATATATTAATATGGAAGTACAAGAGTTACAAAGATACAATGACATTTTGATTATACAAAACATTGAGGTTAGAATTAACTGTCAGTTCCCCCAGGTAAAGTTTCTTTTTTAATTGAAAGTTAGTTGGTTGCATGGTGATATAGTTCAGTAAATAAAACATTAGGTAATTTAAAATTGTTTGACGTTGAAAGTTAGTTGAGTTCTGATTGCAAAAAGGGAGATAGGCCTAGAACGTCACCACGATTTCGTTGATGTGGATGAGGGTGGTTTTAAAATTCGTATGATGATGTATTACCTAGGTGCGAAGTCTTGATGTTTGTGTCAGCTTTAGGCCTACTTACTGGTGATCCCATGTAGTATCCAACCTTCACTCCATTGTCTGGGTTTTAATCGTAAGTTATAAATTCTTGTTGATAGAGTGAAGAAGAATTGGGAATCAGCAGCATGGTAGTATGGTCCTAGGCTAGGCCTAAGTTGTTATGAACGCTGAAGCCAGCTCGCCCAACGAATCCGCCCTCGCCTCAAATGTCGTGTTGTTGTTTGAACGATGTAGTTCGACTCACTGGGCGCCGTGACGCTGCGTTGTTGATGTTGTGATCCAAGTTTTGTCTAACCGTCATTTCAAAAAACGCGCAGTACCAGTTTGCCCATATGGCTGTATAGGGACTGCTGCGCACATTAAATTTTATGCGGCTGAGTAGTTCCTATCTTTAACAATGGGATCGTCTAAGAACTTTCGCTCAAATGCGTCACCTTTCCAAAACGGTTCAAAACGTCGAGTGAAGTTTGAAACTTGCATTACCGGCGTATTTACCGGGTTTTTGGTTCTGCTGCGTCGATAGTGCGCTGGGTGTCCCGAGTTTCGTCTTCTTTTTGCTGGTGCTGGTAAATTGTGTTGGTCGTCGCTAGGTGGCGACTCTGGCTGGATTTTATGTTAAAGATGTGGATTATCGGTTTATTCTCACGCTCTGGTTTCGTGGGGCGCGCCCATACTGTTCGTCTGGGTACTAAGTTTGTTAATTACACCCTAGTTGCCGGCTTTGAGACAAGGTTGTGTTATGAGTGACTGGGGGGATGTTAAGTCTACGGTCCTATATGTTTTATACTGGTCTGACTGACAGATGAAACAAAATGAATATAAAACTAACACTTATAATTATGAAAATATAAATGATGCATAATAAAATTACAATTAAAAATACAATTAATATAGGTTATTGTTTTTTGGGCGTATTGACTGACTTATAATTAAATGATTAATTAATAATTAGACTGGTATATGACAAATACTTGAAATTGAGAAAGAGCAAAATTAATTATAGATGCAAAATTAATTGATTGATTATCGGAATTAATCTGGTTGATTGGTCGTACGTAGGGTACGTAACATTACAGTTAGTTGTGATGATGACAGTGACAGTTTCCCGGTTTGGTTAATAAATGATAAGAAATCCTACCCCAAAGTTCCGCTTAAAGTTATTTAAACTCGTTAAATCTGTCAATTTCTGTCCGATTTGACAATCATTGGTTATTTGACAATGGGAGAACTCTATTGTTAATAATTTTAAATAATATATTGATTTTGAGACGGACCCAAATTAACAAATTGTTAAGGGGTTAGCCTTGTGAATATTTTGGCAAAAAATTAAAATGAAACAACAGGGCGATTCTAACTGCCATAGTCTACTGTATAGTTAGTCGTGATAATTGGGACTGTGACAGTTCCCGTTTGGTTCATAAATAAGTAGAAATCCGTACCAAGATCCCGCTCAAAGTTAAATAACTTCCGTAAATCTGTCAATTTCTGTCCGATTTGACATTAAATTGGTTATTTGACAATGAGAGAACTCCCTTGTTATAATTTTGTAGAATATATTGATTTGAGACGGACCCAAATTAACATTTTTAAGTGGTTTAACCCTTTGTGAATTTTTTGGCAAAATTCAACTGACAACAGGGTATTGCTGAAACTGCACTCGTAGTAACTTCTATAGTTATGTTTTGAGATTGACAGTGACAGTTCCCGGTTTGGTTCCTTAAATATTAAAAATTCCTCCCCAAAGGTCCCGCTCAAATTTATACTCTACTTAAACTTTTACGTAAATCTGTCAATTTCTGTCCGATTTGACAAGAATTGGTTATTTGACCGAGATAACCTATTGTTAATAACTTTAAATAATATATTGATTTATGCCGGACAAATTAAAATTTGTTAAGGCGGTTAGCCTTTGTGAATATTTTGGAAAAATTCAACTGACACAGGGCGATTATACTACATGCCTACGTTACTGTATAGTTATCGTGATAATTGACAGTGGACAGTTCACTCCACAGGTTGGTTCTAACTAAGTAGAAATCCGTAACCCAAAGATCCGCTCAAAGTTAAATAACTTCCGTAAATCTGTCATTTCTAGTCCGATTTGCAAAATGTTATTTGACAATGAGAAGCTCCTTGTTAAAATTTTGTAGAATATATTGATTTTGAGACGGATCCCAAAATTAACAAATTTTTAAGGGGTTAGCCTTTGTGAATTTTTGGCGAAAAATTCAATCTGACAACAGGGCGATTCTACTACTTGCCACGTGTATCTATAGTTAGTCGTGATGATTGACAGTGACATTCCCGTTTTGGTTCATAAATAATGTAAGAAATCCGTACCAAAGATCCCGCTCTAAGTTAAATAAACTTCCAGTAAATCTGTCAATTTCTGTCCGATTTGAAATGAAATTGGTTATTGAATAAGAGACTCCGTTTTAATAATTTTTGAGAATATATGATTTTGAGACGGAACCCAAATTAACAAATTTGTTAAGGTAGCTTGTGAATTTTTTGGCAAAATTCAACTGCACAACTAGGGCGATTCTAGCATACCATCATCTATCAGTTTCGTGATCAATGACTACAGTTCCCGGTTTGTTCATAAATTTGTAAGAAATCAGTACCAAAGTTCCACGCTTAAGTTATTTAAACTTCCGTAAATCTGTCAATTTCTGTCCGATTTGACAATGAATTGGTTATTTGACAATGGGAGAACTCTATTGTTAATAATTTTTAAATATATTGATTTTAAGCGGCCCAAAATTAACAAATTGTTAAGGGGTTAGCCTTTGTGAATATTTTTGGCAAAAATTCAAACGCACAAATAGGGCAAGCATTTACTTACTGCAACGTGTACTCATTCGTTTGTGTGATTGACTGAAGTTCCCGTTTTGGTTCATAATAAGTAAGATAATCCGTTACCCAAAGATCCGCTCAAAGTTAAAATTATTAACTTGCTCATTAAATCTGTCAAATTTCTTGATTTGACAAGAATTGGTAATTTGTAATAAGATAACTCCTGTAATAATTTTTTAAATAATATTGATTTGAAGACGGACCAATTAACAAATTTGTAACGGGTACCTTTGTGAATTTATTGGCGAAAAATTCAACTGCCACAGTGCGATTCTACTATGCACACATCGTACCTATAGTTATCGGTGATTGACAGTGACAGTTCCAGGTTGGTTCAAATTTGTCGAATCCTACCCAAGATCCTTTACAATAAATAAACTTCCTTAAATCTTCAATTATGTCTGATTTGACAGTAAATGGTATTTGAATGGGAGTACTTATTTTTAAATTTCAACAGAAAATGATTCTTGAACGGACTCAAAATTACAATTTGTTAAGGGTTAGCCTTTGTGAATTTTTGAAAGAAATTCCACTGCATAAACAGGCTTCTACATACTGCCCAGTCCTCTAATAGTTAGTCGTGACTGATTGACAGTGACATGTCCCGGTTTGGTTCATAAATTAGTAATGAATCCGTACCCAAGTTCACCGTTTTAAAGTTATTTAAATTCTCGGTAAAATCTACAATTTCTGTTCGAGTGTTGACTATGTAATGATTGTTATACAATGGGACAATTCTGTTTTAATAATTTTAAATAATTATTATTGTTGAGACGGACCCAAATTAACCAAATTTGTTAAGGGGTTGCTTTGTGAATTTTTTGGCGAAAATTCAACTGACAACAGGGCGATTCTACTATTGCACACGTGTACTCTATAGTTATTTGTGATGATTGACAGTGACGTTCCCGGTTTTTTTCATAATAAGAAAGAAACCGTCCCCAAAAACCCCCCTTTAATTTTAAAATAAATTTCCCGAAAATCTGCCCAATTTCGGGTCGTTTTTACAAAAATTGGTTTTTGGGAAAATGGGGAACTCTTTTGTTAAAAATTTTTAAAATTTTGGGAAAATTTTTGAGACCCCCCCCAAATTTAACCCAAATTTGAAAAAGGGGTTTATTTTAAATTTTTTGGCAAAAAATTAAACTGCAAAACCGGGGCGTTTACTACTGCCTACGTCTACTGAAAAGGGTTAGTCTGAAAATTAAAACGGTGACGGGTTCCCCCCCCCGGGTTGGTTCTAAATAAGTAAAAACCGTACCCAAAGTTTCCCGTTTAAAGTTAAAAAAATTTTCCGAAAATTCCTGTCAATTTCTGTCCGATTTGACAATGAATTGGTTATTTGACAATGGGGAACTCTATTTGTTAATAATTTTTAAGAATTTATTGATTTTGAGACGGAAACAAAATTAAAAAATTTGATAAGTGGTTAGCCTTTGTGATTTTTTGAAGATAATTCAACTCACACAGGGCGATTCTACAACGCCCACGTGTACTCTATAGTTAGTTGTGATGATTGACGTGACATTCCGTTTGGTTCATTAATAAGTAAGAAATCCGTACCCAATATCCGCTTAATGTAAATTTAAACTTCCGTAAATCTGTCAATTTTGTCTGATTTGACATTTAAATTTTGGTTATTTGACATGGGAGAATCTATTGTTAATAATTTTAATTATATTGATTTTGAGACGGACCCAAATTAACAAATTTGTTGAAGGGTTAGCCTTTGTGAATATTTTGGCAAAAATTCAACTGCACAACAGGGCGATTCTACTACTGCTACGTCTACTGTATATTTTAGTCGTGATATTGACAGTGACAGTAAGTTTCCCGGTTTGGTTCATAAATAAGTCGAAATCCGTACCCAAAGATCCGCTCAAAGTTAAATAAACTTCCGTAAATCTGTCATTTCCTGTCCGATTTGACAATGAATTGGTTATTTGACAATGGGAGAACTCTATTGTTAATAATTTTAAAGAATTTATTGATTTTGAGATGGACCCAAATTAACAATTTGATAAGGTTAGCCTTTGTGAATTTTATGGCAAAAAATTCAACTGAACAACAGGGCTATTCTACTACTGCCCACGTCTACTCTATATTGTCGTGATGGTTTGACAGTGACAGTTTCCCGGTTTGGTTCATAAATGAGTAAGAAATCCGTACCCAAGGATCCCGCTTAAAGTTAATAAACTTCCGTAAATCTGTCAATTTCGTCCGATTTGACAATGAATTGGTTATTGAAAATGGGGAATCTATTGTTAATAATTTTAAAGAATTATTGATTTTGAGACGGACAAAATTAACAAATTTTAAGGGGTTACCCTTTTGGGTGAATTTTTTGGCGATAATTAACTGCACAACAGGGCGATTCTACAACTGCCACGTGTACTCTAATTTTATTGTGATTTTGGACGTGACAGTTCCGGTTTTTGGTTCAAAATAGTAAGAAACCGTACCAAAGTTCCCCGTTTAAGTTTTTTAAAACTTCCGTAAACTTTTAATTTCTGTCAGATTTTGACAATAAATTTGTTATTGACAAGGGTGGAACTCCTATTTTAATAATTTTAAAAAAAATTTTGATTTTGAGACGGACCCAAAAATTAACAAATTTGTTAAGGGTTACCTTTGTAAATATTTTGGGAAAAATTAACTGCACAACAGGGCGATTCTATACTCCTCGTTTCTCTTAAAGTTAGTCGTGATATTGACTGTGACAGTTTCCGGTTTGGTTCATAATAAGTAGAAATCGTACTAAAGATCCCGCTTCAAAAGTTAAAATAACCTTCCGTAAATCGTCAATTTTTGTCGATTTGACATGAATTGGTTATTTGACAATGAGGAACCCCTTTTTAAATTTTGTAGAATAATTGATTTTGAACGGAACCCAAAATTAACAAATTTGTTAAGGGGTGCCTTTGTGAATTTTTTGGCGAAAAATTCAACTGCACAACAGGGCGATTCTACTACTGCCCGTGTTCTCTATAGTTAGTTGTGATGATTGACAGTGACAGTTCCCGGTTTGGTTCATAAATGAGAAAGAAATCCGTACCCAAGTTCCCGCTTAAATAAATAAACTCCGTAAATCTGTCAATTTCTGTCCATTTGACAAAAAATTGGGTTATTTGACAATGGGAACCCTTGTTAATAATTTTTAAGAATTTTGATTTTGAGACGGACCCAAAATTAACAAATTTGAAAAGGGGGTTTTAGCCTTTGTGAATTTTTTTGCAAAAATTCAACAGCACAAAAAGGGCGATTCTACTCTGCCACGTGTACCTATTTTTTAGTTGTAGATTGACGTGACAGTCCCGGTTTGGTTATAATATTAAGAAATCCGTCCCCAAAATTCCGCTTAAAGTTTTTAAACTCCTAAACTGCCCCAATTTCTGTCCATTGACAAGAATTGGTTTTTTACAATGAGAGAACTCCCTTGTTAAAATTTTGTAGAATATTTTGATTTTGAGCGGCCCAAAAATAACAAATTGTTAAGGGTTAGCCTTGTGAATTTTTTTGGGCGAAAATTCATGCACAACGGGGCGATTCTATACTGACGCACTCGTGTACTCTATAGTTATCGTGATGATTGACGTGAATTCCCGGTTTTGGGTTCATAAATAAGTAAGAATCGCCCAAAGATCCCGCTCAAGTTAAAAACTTCAGTAAATCTGTCAATTTCTGTCCGATTTGACATGAATTGTTATTTAAACAATGAGAGAACTCCATGTTATAATTTTGAAAATATTGATTTTGAGACGGACCAATTAAAAAATTTTGGGTAAGGGTTAGCCTTTGTGAATTTGTTTGGCGAAATTCAACGCCCAACGGGGCGATTCTACACTGCACTCGTGTACTCTATAGTTATTGTGATGATTGACAGTGACAGTTCCCGTTGTTTATATGTAAAAATGTAAAGACCCCCAAATTTAAGTAATCGCCAATTTTGTCCGTTGAAAAATGTATTGCAAGGGAGAACTCTTTTGTTAATTTTTAAGATTTTTGATTTGAGACACCATTTTACAAATGAAAAGGGGTCCTAATTTTGCATAAATTAAACTCAAACATCGATTCACACGGGCCACGTGACCATTATTGTGTAATTGAAGAATCCTTTTGTTTTAAATAATAAAAATCCGACCCAAAACCCTTAAAGAAAAAAACTTCGAAAATATGTATTCCTGTCGATTTGACAGTAATGTTCCATAGTTATGTATAATTTAAATTAATGTTTAGAAGGGAAACCCAAAATTTCAAATTTGGGGTTACTTGTAAATTGTAAAAAATTTCAGCACAAAGGGATTTTACTGACTATGTATTAGCGTTAATTGCTGAAGTCCCGTTTTTAAATTTGTAAGAATTCCAAAATTCGTAAATTAAAAACCCGAAATCTTCAATTCTGTCCGTTACAATGTGGTTTTTGAATGAGGACTCCTTTTATAATTTTGTAGAAATAGAGAGACGCCCAAATTAAAATTGTTGGGGTAGTAGTGAATTTTTTGGCAAAAAATTTTTCAACTGCAACAGGCATTCTACAACTGCCATTTAAACTCTATAGTTAGTTGTGAGGATTGACGGGTGACAGTCCGTTTGGTTCATAAATAAGTAAGGGAAATCCGTACCAAAGATCCCGCTTAAGTAAATAATCTTCCGAAAATCTGTCAATTTCTGTCTGATTTACATAAATGGTTATTTGACAATGGAGAACTCTATTTTAAATATTTTAATAATATATGATTTTGAGACGGCCCAAAATTAAAAATTTTTGTTAAGGGTTAGCCTTTGTGAATTTTTTGGGCAAAAAATCAATGCACAACGGGCGATTCTACACTGCCTTTTTCTATGTATAGTTAGTGTGATTTGACTGTGACAGTTCCGGTTTGTTTCATAAATAAGTAAGAAATCCGATCCCAAAAGACCGCTCAAAGAGTTTAAATAAACTTCCGAATCGTCAATTTTTTCTGTCCGATTGACAATGATTGTTATTTGACAATGGGGAAACTCTATTGTTATAATTTTAAAGAATTTATTGATTTTGAGACGAAACAAATTAAAAAATTTTAATGGGGTTAGCCTTGGAATTTTTTGGCGATAATCAACTGCACAACAGGGCGATTCTACACTGCCCCGTGTCTCTATAGTTATTGTGATATTGACAGTGAATTTCCGGTTTTTGGTTCATAATAAGTAAGAAATCCGTACCCAAACATTCCCCGTCAAATTTAAATAAACTTCCGTAAATCTGTCAATTTCTGGTCCGTTTTGACAATGAATTGGTTTTTTTGACAATGGGAGAACTCTATTGTTAATAATTTTTAAGAATTTATTGATTTTGAGACGGACCCAAAATTAACAAATTTGATAAGGGGTTAGCCTTTGTGAATTTTTTTGGCAAAAAATTCAACTGCACAACAGGGCGATTCTACTACTGCCCACGTGTACTCTATAGTTAGTTGTGATGATTGACAGTGACAGTTCCCGGTTTGGTTCATAAATGAGTAAGAAATCCGTACCCAAAGTTCCCGCTTAAAGTTATTTAAACTTCCGTAAATCTGTCAATTTCTGTCCGATTTGACAATGAATTGGTTACTTGACAATGGGTGAACTCTATTGTTAATAATTTTAAATAATATATTGATTTTGAGACGGACCCAAAATTAACAAATTTGTTAAGGGGTTAGCCTTTGTGAATATTTTGGCAAAAAATTTAACTGCACAACAGGGCGATTCTACTACTGCCTACGTCTACTGTAAAGTTAGTCGTGATAATTGACTGTGACAGTTCCCGGTTTGGTTCATAAATAAGTAAGAAATACGTATCCAAAGATCCCGCTCAAAGTTAAATAAACTTCCGTAAATCTGTCAATTTCTGTCCGATTTGACACTGAATTGGTTATTTGACAATGAGAGAACTCCCTTGTTAATAATTTTGTAGAATAAATTGATTTTGAGACGGACCCAAAATTAACAAATTTGTTAAGGGGTTAGCCTTTGTGAATTTTTTGGCGAAAAATTCAACTGCACAACAGGGCTATTCTACTACTGCCCACGTCTACTCTATAGTTAGTCGTGATGATTGACAGTGACAGTTCCCGGTTTGGTTCATAAATGAGTAAGAAATCCGTACCCAAAGATCCCGCTTAAAATTAATAAACTTCCGTAAATCTGTCAATTTCTGTCCGATTGACAATGAATTGGTTATTTGACAATGGGAGAACTCTATTGTTAATAATTTTTAAGAATTTATTGATTTTGTGACGGACCCAAAATTAACAAATTTGATAAGGGGTTAGCCTTTGTGAATTTTTTGGCGATAAATTCAACTGCACAACAGGGCGATTCTACAACTGCCCACGTGTACTCTATAGTTAGTTGTGATGATTGACAGAGACGGTTTGGTTCATAAATAAGTAAGAAATCCGTACCCAAAGATCCCGCTTAAAGTAAAATTAACTTCCGTAAATCTGTCAATTTCTGTCTGATTTGACAGTAAATTGGTTATTTGACAATGGGAGAACTCTATTGTTAATAATTTTAAATAATATATTGATTTTGAGACGGACCTAAAATTAACAATTTGTTAAGGGGTTAGCCTTTGTGAATATTTTGGCAAAAAATTCAACTGCACAACAGGGCGATTCTACTACTGCCTACGTCTACTGTATAGTTAGTCGTGATAATTGACTGTGACAGTTCCCGGTTTGGTTCATAAATAGTAAGAAATCCGTACCCAAAGATCCCGCTTAAAGTTATTTAAACTTCCTTTAATTTCAATTTCTGTCCGATTTGACATGATTACTTACTTGACAATGGGTACTACCCTTGTGTATATTTTAAATAATATATGATTTTGAGACGGACCCAAATTAAATTTTAAGGGTTAGATTGTGAATATTTTGCAAAATTAATGCACAACAGGTCGATTCTACTACTGCCTGTCATTTAAGAATTATTCGTGATAATTGCTGTGCATTTCCCGTTTTTATAAATAGTAAAATACGTATCCAAAGATCCGCTCAAGTTAATAAACTTCCGTTTATATTTCTGTCCAAAATTTACTGATGGTTTTGACATGAGAACTCCCTGTTATAATTTGTTAGATACATTGATTTTGAGGGCCAAATTACCAATTTGTTATAGGGGTTACCTTTGTGAATTTTTTGGCGAAAATTCAAATGCACAACAGGCGTCTAATTCTGCCACTCGTTACTATAGTTAGTCGTGATGATTGACATGACGTTGTCTTTTGGTATAAATTGAGTAGACAATCCACCCAAATTATAAATTAAGGTAACCTTTGTTTTCTGTAAAATTTGCATGAAAATGGTTTATTTGACATGGAACTCTATTGTTAATATTTTTAGAATTTGTTTTGAGACGGACCCAAATTAACAAATTTGATAAGGGTTAGACCTTTGTGAATTTTTTAAAAAATTCCACAACACAGGGCGTCCATTCTGCCACGTGTACTCTATAGTTTAGTTGTGATTATAAGGAAACTTCCGTTTGTTTTAAATTTGATTTAGCCCAACGTCCAAATTCAATTTTTAAAAATTCCTTTATAATTTTTTCTGTCCAATTCGAAAAAATTGGTTTATTTGACAATAGACTCCTTGTTTATTTTGATAATTGATTTTGACAAAAGTCCAATTTGGTTTAAGGGTTAGCCTAATTTTTTGGCGAAAATTATCAAACGGCGATTCTATCTACTGCACTCCTGTACTCTAATTGGTTGAATTGATGTGACAGTTCCCGTTGTTCATAAAATAATGAACGACCCAAATTCCTCAAAGTTAATAAACTTCAGTAATCTGTCATTTTTGCTATTTAACTGAATTGGTTATTTAACATGAGAGAACTCCCTTGTAATAATTTTAAATATTTTGATTTGACGGACCAAATTCACATTTGTTAAGGGTTAGCTTGTAATATTGTTCAAAAATTCAAATGCACAACAGGCGATTCTATACTGCCTACGTCTACTTATATTAGTCGTGATAATGAGTGACAGTTCCCGGTTTTTTCAAATATATAGATTACCAAGGATCCCCAAATTAAATATTCGTAAATCTGTCAATTTCTGTCGATTAAAATGAATTGATTTGACATAGACCTCCTTTAATAATTTTGTAATAAAATTGATTTTGAGTACGGCCAAGTTAAAAATTTGTAAGGTTAGCCTATGATTTTTGGCAATAAATAAACTGCGACAATCGGGCGATTCTCACTGCCCACTGTACTCTTAGTTGTTTGATGATTGCGTGACATTTCCGGTTTGGTTTAAATAAGTAAGAAATCCTACCCTAAGACCCGTTAGTAAATAATTTCCGAATTTAAATTTTCCTCATGATTTGACAGAATGTTATTTGACAATGGGAGACTCTATTGTTATATTTAAAATATATTTGTTTTGAAAAGCCAAAATTAACAATGTTAGGGTTAGCCTTTGTGAATTTTGCAAAAATTCAACTGCACAACAGGCGATTCTAAACTGCCTAGTCTACTGTAGTTAGTCTGAATAATTTTGACTTAGTTTCCGGTTTGGTTCAAATAAAAAATGAAAGTGTACCTGTAATGCTCAAAGTTAATAAACTTCCGTAATCTGTCATTTCTGTCCGTTACATGATTGTTATTGACAATGGAGAACTCTATTGTTATAATTTTTTAAAAATTTATTAGATTTAGACGAAAAGATTTAAATTTAAAAAGGGTTACCTTTTGTAATTTCGCGAAATTCCCAAACGGGGTTTCTACAACTGCCCCTGTTATATTTTAGTTTTTGATTGACAGTGACAGTTCCGTTTTTTAAAAGTAGAAATCCGTACCCAAACTTCCTCTCAAATTAAAAACTTCCGTAATTCTGTCAATTTCTGCCCGTTGTACATGATTGGTATTTGAATGGGAGACTCTATGTTATATTTTAAGTTTTTGTTTAGAGACCCAAAATTCAAATTAAAGGGTTAGCCTTTGTGAATTTTTTGCAAATCTACTGCCAATGACAGATTTATTGCCAGGAAACCTTTGTTAGTTTGATATTGACATAAATTACCCGTTTTTACAATGATAGAAATCCGTACCAAGTTCCGCTTAAAATTTAACTCCGTAAATCTGTCAATTCTGTCCGATTTGACATGAATTGTTTTTACAAGGGTAACTCTTTTTATAATTTTAAATAATATATGATTTTGAGACGGACCAATTAAAATTTTTAAGGTTAAGCCTTTGTGAATATGTTGGCAAAAATTCAACTGCACAACAGGGCGATTCTACTACTGCCTACGTCTACTGTATAGTTAGTCGTGATAATTGACTGTGACAGTTCCCGGTTTGGTTCATAAATAAGTAAGAAATCCGTACCCAAAGATCCCGCTCAAAGTTAAATAAACTTCAGTAAATCTGTCAATTTCTGTCCGATTTGACACTGAATTGGTTATTTAACAATGAGAGAACTCCCTAGTTAATAATTTTGTAGAATATATTGATTTTGAGACGGACCCAAAATTAACAAATTTGTTAAGGGGTTAGCCTTTGTGAATTTTTTGGCGAAAAATTCAACTGCACAACAGGGCGATTCTACAACTGCACTCGTGTACTCTATAGTTAGTCGTGATGATTGACAGTGACAGTTCCCGGTTTGTTTCATAAATAAGTAAGAAATCCGTACCCAAAGATCCCGCTCAAAGTTAAATAAACTTCCGTAAATCTGTCAATTTCTGTCCGATTTGACAACTGAATTGGTTATTTGACAATGAGAGAACTCCCTTGTTAATAATTTTGTAGAATAATTGATTTTGAGACGGACCAAAATTAACAATTTGTTAAGGGTTAGCCTTTGTGAATTTTTTGGCGAAAAATTCAACTGCACAACAGGCGATTCTACTACTGCACTCGTGTACTCTATAGTTAGTCTGATGATTGACAGTGACAGTTCCCGGTTTGGTTCATAATGAGTAAGAAATCCGTACCCAAGATCCCGCTTAAAATTAAATAAACTTCCGTAAATCTGTCAATTTCTGTCCGATTTGCAATGATTGGTTATTTGACAATGGAGAACTCTATTGTTAATAATTTTTTAAAAATTATTGATTTTGAGACGGACCCAAAATTACAAATTTGATAAGGGTTAGCCTTTGTGAATTTTTTTGCAAAAAAATTCAACAACACAACAGGGCGATTTCTACTTCTGCCACGTGTACTCTATAGTTTAGTTGTGATGATTGACAGTGACAGTTCCGGTTTGGTTCATAAATGAGTAAGAAATCCGTACCCAAAGTTCTCGCTTAAAGTTTTTAAACTTCCGTAAATCTGTCAATTTCTGTCCAATTCGACAATGATTGGTTATTTGACAATCAGAGAACTCCCTTGTTTAATAATTTTGTAGAATATATTGATTTTGAGACGGACCCAAATTAACAAATTTGTTAAGGGGTTAGCCTTTGTGAATTTTTTGGCGAAAAATTAACTGCACAACAGGGCGATTCTACTACTGCACTCGTTGTACTCTATAGTTTATCCGTGATGATTGACTGTGACAGTTCCGGTTTGGTTCATAAATAGTAAGAAATCCGGTACCCAAAGATCCCGCTCAAAGTTAAATAAACTTCATAATCTGTCAATTTCTGTCCGATTTGACACTGAATTGGTTATTTAACAATGAGAGAACTCCCTTGTTAATAATTTTAAATATATTTGATTTTGAGACGGACCCAAAATAACAAATTTGTTAAGGGGTTTAGCCTTTGTGATATTTTGTCAAAAATTCAACTGCACAACAGGGCGATTCTACTACTGCCTACGTCTACTGTATAGTTAGTCGTGATAATGACAGTGACAGTTCCCGGTTTTGTTCATAAATAAGTAGAAATCCGTACCCAAAGATCCCGCTCAATTTAAATAAACTTCCTTAAATCTGTCCATTTCTGTCCGATTTGACAATGAATTGGTTATTTGACAATGAGAGAACTCCCTTGTTAATCATTTTGTAGAATATATTGATTTTGAGACGGACCCAAAATTAACAAATTTGTTAAGGGGTTAGCCTTAGTGATTTTTTGGCAATAATTCAACTGCACAACAGGGCGTTCTACAACTGTCCCCGTGTACTCTATAGTTAGTTGTGATGATTGACAGTGACAGTTCCCGGTTTGGTTCATATATAAGTAAAGAATCCGTACCCAAGATCCCGCTTACAGTAAAATAATCTTCCGTAAATCTGTCAATTTCTGTCTGATTTGTCTGTAATTGGTTATTTGACAATGGGAGAACTCTATTGTTAATAATTTTAATAATATATTGATTTTGAGACGGCCCAAAATTAACAAATTTTGTTAAGGGTTGCCTTTGTGAATATTTTGGCAAAAATTCAACTGCACAACAGGGCGATTCTACTACTGCCTACGTCTACTGTATAGTTAGTCGTGATAATTGACTGTGACGTTCCCGGTTTGGTTCATAAATAAGTAAGAAATCCGTACCCAAGATCCCGCTCAAAGTTAAATAAACTTCCGTAAATCTGTCAATTTCTGTCCGATTTGACAATGAATTGGTTATTTGACAATGGGAGAACTCTATTGTTAATAATTTTAAAGAATTTATTGATTTGAGACGGAAACAAAATTAATAAATTTAATAAGGGGTTAGCCTTTGTGATTTTTTTGGCGATAAATTCAACTGCACAACAGGGCGATTCTACAACTGCCCACGTGTACTCTATAGTTAGTTGTGATGATTGACAGTGACAGTTCCCGGTTTGGTTCAAAAATAAGTAAGAAATCCGTACCCAACATTCCTCCAAATTTAAATAAATTTCCGAAAATCTGTCAATTTCTGCCCGATTTGACAATGAATTGGATTTTGACAATGGGAGAACTCTATTGTTAAAAATTTTTTTAAGAATTTATTGATTTTGAGACGGACCCAAATTAACAAAATTTGATAAGGGGTTACCTTTGTGAATTTTTTGGCAAAAAATTCAACTGCACAACGGGCGATTCTACTACTGCCCACGTGTACTCTATAGTTAGTTGTGATGTTTGACAGTGACAGTTCCCGGTTTTTGGTTCATAAATGAGTAAGAAATCCGTACCCAAAGTTCCCGCTTAAAGTTTTTAAACTTCCGTAAATCTGTCAATTTCTGTCCCGATTTGACAATGAATTGGTTACTTGACAATGGGTAAACTCTATTGTTATAATTTTAAATAATATTTGATTTTGAGACGGACCCAAAAATTAAAAAATTTTTTTAAGGGGTTAGCCTTTGTGAATATTTTGGGGCAAAAAATTTAACTGCACAACAGGGCGATTCTACTACGGGCCTACTCTACTGTAAAGTTAGTCGTGATAATTGACTGTGACAGTTCCCGGTTTGGTTCATAAATAAGAAAGGGAAATACGTATCCAAAGATCCCGCTCAAAGTTAAATAAACTTCCGAAAATCTGTCAATTTCTGTCCGATTTGACACTGAATTGGTTTTTGACATGAGAGAACTCCCTTGTTAAAATTTGTAGAATAAATTGATTTTGAGACGGACCCCAAATTAACAAATTTGTTAAGGGGTTAGCCTTTGTGAATTTTTTGGCGAAAAATTCAACTGCACAACAGGGCGATTCTACTACTGCACTCGTGTACTCTATAGTTAGTCGTGATGATTGACAGTGACAGTTCCCGGTTTGGTTCATAATGAGTAAGAAATCTGTACCCAAAGATCCCGCTTAAAATTAATAATTTCCCGTAAATCTGTAAATTTTTGTCCGATTTGACAATAAATTTGGGTTATTTGACAATGGGAAACTCTATTGTTAATAATTTTTAAGAATTTATTGATTTTGAGACGGACCCAAAATTAACAAATTTGATAAGGGGTTAGCCTTTGTAAATTTTTTTTGGGCAAAAATTCAACAGCACAACAGGGCGATTCTACTTCTGCCCACGTGTACTCTTTAATTAGTTGTGATGATTGACAGTGACAGTTCCCGGTTTTGGTTCAAAAATGAGTAAGAATCCGTACCCAAGTTCTCGCTTAAAGTTATTTAAACTTCCGTAAATCTGTCAATTTCTGTCCAATTTCGACAATGAATTGGTTATTTGACAAGGGGAGAACTCTATTGTTAATAATTTTAAATAATATATTGATTTTGAGACGGACCCAAAATTAACAAATTTTTTAAAGGGGGTTAGCCTTTGTGAATATTTTGGCAAAAATTCAACTGCACAACAGGGCGATTCTACTACTGCCTACGTCTACCTGTATATTTTAGTCGTGATAATTGACTGTGACAGTTCCCGGTTTGGTTCTAAATAAGTAAGAAATCCGTACCAAAAGATCCCGCTCAAAGGTTAAATAAACTTCAGTAAATCTGTCAATTTCTGTCCGATTTGACACTAAATTGGGTTTTATTTACATAGAGAACTCCCTAGTTAATAATTTTGTAGAATATATTGATTTTGAGACGGACCCAAAATTAACAAATTTGTTAAGGGTTAGCCTTTGTAAATTTTTTGGCGAAAAATTCAACTGCACAACAGGGCGATTCACTACTGCACTCGTGTACTCTATAGTTAGTCGTGATGATTGACAGTGACAGTTCCCGGTTTGTTTCATAAATAAGTAAGAAATCCGTACCCAAAGATCCCGCTCAAAGTTAAATAAACTTCCGTAAATCTGTCCAATTTCTGTCGCGATTTGACATGATTGTTATTATACCAATGGGAACTCTATTGTTTACTAATTTTACAGAATTAATGTTTGGATTTTGAGACGGACCCATACTTAACAAAATTTGGATAAGGGGTTAGCCTTTGTGATTTTTTGTGCGATACATCAACTGCACAATAGGCGATCTACAACTGCCCACTGTACTCTATATTATTGTGATGATTGACCAGTGAACAGTTCCCGGTTTTGGTTCATAAATAAGTAAGAAATCCGTACCCAAGATCCGCTTAAAGTAATATATATCAACTTCCGTAAATATGTCAATTTCTGTCTGATTTGACGTAATTGGTTTATTTGACATGGTAAACTTCTATTGTTTAATAATTTTAAATATATATTGCTTTTGAACGGACCCAAAATTAACAAATTTGTTAAGGGGTTTAGCCTCAGTGAATATTTTGTCAAAAATTCAAACTGCACAACAGGGCGATTCTACCACTTGCTACGTCTACTGGTAATAGGTTAGTCGGGTCCTTGACAGTAACAGTTCCCGGATTTTGTTCATAATAAGTAAGAAATCGTACCCAAGATCCCGCCTCAAAGTTAAATAAACTTCCCATAAATCTGTCAATTTCTGTCCGATTTGACATGAATTGGTTATTTGACAATGAGAGAACTCCCTGTTAATAATTTTGTAGAATTATTTTTTTGAAAAAGCCCAAATTAAATTTGTTAAGGGGTTAGCCTTAGTGAATTTTTTGGGCGAAAAATTCAACGGCACAACAGAGCGATTCTACTACTGCACACGTGTACTCTATAGTTAGTCGTGATGATTGACATTGACAGTTTCCCGGTTTGGTTCATAAATCAGTAAGAAATGCACGACCCAAGATCCCGCTCAAAGTTTTAATAAACTGCCGTAACTCTGCAATTTCTGTCCGATTTGACAATGAAATTTTTTTATTTGACAATAAGAGAACTCCCTTGTAAATAATTTTGTAGAATATAGTGATTTTGAGACGGCCCAAAATGAACAAATTTGTTAAGGGGTTAGCCTTTGTGTATTTTTTGCGAAAAATTCAACTGCACAAACAGGGCGATTCTTACTACTGCCCACGAGTGTACTCTATAGTTAGTTGTGATGATTGACAGTGACGTTTTCCCGTGTTTGGTTTCATAATTGAGTACGAAATCCCGTACCCAAAGTTCCCCGCTTATGTTATTTAAACTTTACCCGTAAATTCTGTCAATTTTCTGTCCGATTTGACAATGATTGGTTATTTGACATGGGTGAACTCCTATTTTTAATAATTTAAATAATATATTGATTTTGGAGACGGACCCAAATTAACAAATTTGTTAAGGGGTTAGCCTTTGTGATATTTTGGCAAAAAATTCACTGCACAACAGGGCGATTCTACTACTGCCTACGTCTACTGTAAAGTTAGTCGTGAATAGATTGACTGGTGACAGTTTCCCGGTTTGTTCATAAATAAGTAAGAAAATACGTATCCAAAGATCCGCTCAAAGTTAAATAAAACTTCCGTACATCTGTCCATTTCTGTCCGATTTTGAATTTGACCCTTGAATTGGTTATTTGACATGAGAGAACTCACCTTGTTTAATAATTTTGTAGAATAATTGATTTTTGAGACGGACCCAAATTACAAATTTGTTAAGGGGTTAGCCTTTGTGAATTTTTTGGCGAAATTATCAACTGCACAACGGGCGTTCTACTGACTGCACTCGTGTACTCTATAGTTTAGTCGTGATGATTGACAGTTGACAGTTTTCCCGTTTGGTTCTAAAATGAGTAGAATCTGTACCCAAAATCCCGCTTAAATTAAATCACTTCCTAAATCTGTAAATTTTTGTCCGATTTGACAATGAATTGGTGATTTGACATGGGAGAACTCTATTGTTAATATTTTTAAGATTTATTGGATTTTGAGACGGACCCAATTAACAATTTGATAAGGGGTTAGCCCTTTTGTGATTTTTTTGCAAAGAAAACAAAAAAAAAAAATTCAACAGCACAACAGGGCGATTCTACTTCTGCCCACGTGTACTCTTTAGTTAGTTGGTGAATGATTGACAGTGCAGTTCCCGGTTTGGTCATAATGAGTAAGAAATCCGTACCAAAAGTTTCTCGCTTAAAGTTTATTTAAACTGGAAGTAATCTGTCAATTTCTGTCCAATTCGCAATGAATTGGTTATTTGACATGGGATAACTTCTATTGTTATATTTTAAATAATATATTGATTTTGAGACGGACCAAAATTAACAAATTTGTTAGGGGGTTAGCTTTGTGAATATTTTGGCAAGAAATTCAACCATGCCCAACAGGGCGATTCTACTACTGCTACGTCTACTGTATAGTTTAGTCGTGATAATTGACTGTGACAGTTCCCGGTTTGGTTCATAAATAAGTAAGAATCCGTACCCAAAGATCCTCTCAAAGTTCAATAAACTTTCTAGTAAAATCTGTCAATTTCTGTCCGATTTGAACACTGATTGGTTATTTAACATGAGAGAACTCCGTAGTTAATAATTTTTGTATAATATATTGATTTTGAGACGGACCCAAAATTACCAAATTTGTTAGGGGTTAGCCTTTGTGAATTTTTGGCAGAAAATTTCAACTGCACAACAGGGCGATTCTACTACTGCACTCCGTGTACTCTAGAGTATAGTCGTGATGAATTGACAGTGACGTTCCCGGTTTGTTTCATAACATAAGTAAGAATCCCGTACCCAGAGATCCCGCTCAAGTTAAATAAAGACTTCCGTAAATCGTCAATTTCTGTCTATTTGACAATGAATTGGTTATTTGCATGGGAGACTCTTATTGTTTCATAATTTTAAAGAATTAATTGATTTTTGGATGACGGAAACCATAATTACAAATTTGATAAGGGGTTTAGCCTTTGTGAATTTTTTTTGGGGGGGGGGGGGGGGATAAATTCAACTGCACACAGGCGATTCTACAACTGCCCACGTGTCCTCTATATTAGTTGTGATATTGACAGGACAGTTCCCGGTTTGGTTCATAAATAGAGTAAGAATCCGTACCCAAAGATCCCGCTAAAGTAATGATAAACTTCCCGTATAATGTCAATTTCTGGTCTGATTTGACAGTAAATTGTTATTTGACAATGGTAGAACGCCTATTTTAATAAGTTTAAATAATATATTGATTTTGAGACTGACCCAAAATTACAAATTTGTTAAGGGTTATCCTTAGTGAATATTTTGTCAAAAAATTCACTGCACAACAGGGCGATTCTACTACTGCCTCGTCTACTGTATAGTTAGTCGTGTCATTGACAGTAACAGTTCCCTTTTTTGTTTCATAATAAGTAATAAATCCGTACCAAATATCCCGCTCAAAGTTAAATAAACTTCCATCATCTGTCAATTCTGTCGATTTGACAATGATTGTTATTTGACAATGAAGAACTCCCTTGTTAATAATTTTGTAGAATTATATTGATTTTGAGACGACCCAAAATTTAACAATTTTGTTAAGGGGTTAGCTTAGTGAATTTTTTGGGAAAAATTCACCTGCCCAACGAGCGTTCTACTACTGCACACGTGTATCTATAGTTTTAGTCGTGATGATTGACATTGACAGTTCCCGGTTTGGTTCATAAATAAGTAAGAAATCCGTACCCAAAGATCCGCTTCAAGTTTCATAAACTTCCTCGTAATCTGTCAATTTCTGTCGCGATTTGACAATGATTGGTTATTTGACATAAGAGAACTCCCTTGTAAATATTTTGTAGAATATTTGATTTTTGAGACGGACCCAAATTAACAATTTGTTAAGGGGTTCGCCTTTTGTGAATGTTTTGGGCGAAAAAAATTCACATGCACACAGGGCGATTCTACTACTACTGCCCACGTTACTCTATGTTAGTTGTGATGATTGACAGTTACAGTTCCGTTTAGGTTCAAAATGAGTAAGAAATCCGTACCCAAGTTCCCGCTTATATTATTTAAAACTTCCGTAAATCTGTCAATTTCGTCCGATTTGACAATGAATTGGGTATTTGACAATGGGTGTAACTCTATTGTTATAATTTTAACTAATATATGATTTTGAGACGGACCCAAATTAACAAATTTGTTAAGGGGTTAGCCTTTGTGAATATTTGCAAAGAAATTCACTGCACAACATGGCGATTCTACTACTGCTACGTCTACTGTAAGTTAAGTCCGTGATCATTGACTGTGACATTTCCCGGTTTGGTTCATAAATAAGTAAGCAATCCGTACCCAAAAGATCCCGCTCAAGTTAAATAACTTCCGTAAATCTGTCAATTTCTTCGCGATTTGACACTGATTGGTTATTTGACATGAGAGAACTCCCCTTTGTTATAGAAAATTTGTTAGAATATTTTGTTTTGAGACGGACCCAAAATTAACAAATTTGTTAAGGGGTTAGCCTTTGTGATTTTTTTGTCGAAAAATTCAACTGCACAACAGGGCGATTCTACTACTGCACTCGGTTACTTCTTAGTTAGTCGTGATTAATTGACAGTGACAGTTCCCGTGGAGGGGGGAGGGGAGGCTAAATGTAAGAATCCGTACCCAAAGATCCCGCCTTAAAGTAAATAAACTTCCGTAAATCTGTCAATTTCTGTCTGATTTGACAGTAAATTGGTGATTTGACAATGGGAGGGCTCTTTTGTTAATAATTTTAAATAAATTATTGATTTGAGACGGACCCAAAATTAAAAAATTTGTTAAGGGGTTAGCCTTTGTGAATTTTTTTGGGCCCAAAAATTCAACTCCCACAACAGGGCGATTCTACTACTGCCTACGTCTACTGTATAGTTACGTGATAATTGACAGTGAAGGTTCCCGGTTTGGTTCATAAATAATTAAGAAATCCGTACCCAAAGATCCCGCTAAAAGTTAAAAATTCCGTAAATCTGTCAATTTCTGTCCGATTTGACAATGAATTGGTTATTTGACAATAAGAGAACTCCCTTGTTAATAATTTTGTAGAATATATTGATTTTGAGACGGACCCAAAATTAAAAAATTTGTTAAGGGGTTAGCCTTTGTGAATTTTTTGGCGAAAAATTCAACTGCACAACAGGGCGATTCTACTACTGCACACGTGTACTCTATAGTTAGTCGTGATGATTGACAGTGACAGTTCCCGGTTTGGTTCATAAATAAGTAAGAAATCCGTATCCAAAGATCCCGCTCAAAGTAAAATAAACTTCCCTAGATCTGTCAATTTCTGTCTGATTTGACAGTTAATTGGTAATTTGACAATGGGAGAACTCTATTGTTAATAATTTTAAAGAATATATTGATTTTGAGACGGACCCAAAATTAACAAATTTGTTAAGGGTTAGCCTTTGTGAATTTTTGGGAAAAATTCAACTGCACAACAGGGCGATTTTACTACTGCCCACGTGTAACTCTATAGTTAAGTTGTGATGATTGACAGTGACAGTTCCCGGTTTGGTTCATAAATAAGTAAGAAATCCGTACCCAAATATTCCTCTCAAATTTAAATAAACTTCCGTAAATCTGTCAATTTCTGTCCGATTTGACAATGAATTGATTATTTGACAATGGGAGAACTCTAGTGTAAAAATTTCAAAGAATTTATTGATTTTGAGAGGGACCCAAAATTAACAAATTTGAAAAGGGGTTAGCCTTTGTGAATTTTTTGGAAAAAAATTCAACTGCACAACTGGGCGATTCTACTACTGCCCACGTCTACTCTATAGTTAGTCGTGATGATTGACAGTGACATTTTCCCGGGTTTTGGTTCATAAATGAGAAAGAAATCCGTAGCCAAAGACCCCGCTTAAAATTAAATAAACTTCCGTAATTTTGCCCAATTACTGTCCGTTTTTGACAATAAATTGGTTATTTGACAATGGAGAACTCATTTGTTAATAATTTTTAAGAATTAATTGTTTTTGAGAGGGACCCAAAATTAACAATTTTGATAAGGGGTTAGCCTTTGTGAATATTTTGGCAAAAAATTTTAACTGCACAACGGGCGATTCTACTACTGCCTACGTCTACTTTTAAAGTTAGTCGTTATAATTTACTGTGACAGTTCCCGGTTTGGTTCTAAATAAGTAAGAAATCCGTACCCAAAGATCCCGCTCAAAGTTAAATAAACTTCCGTAAATCTGTCAATTCTGTCCGATTTGACACTGAATTGGTTTATTTGACAATAAGAGAACTCCCTTGTTAAAAATTTTGTAGAATATATTGATTTTGAGACGGACCCAAAATTAACCAATTTGTTAAGGGGTTAGCCTTTGTGAATTTTGGCGAAAATTCAACTGCACAACGGGGCGATTCTACTACTGCACCGTGTACTCTATAGTTAGTCGTGATGATTGACAGTGCAGTTCCCCCGGTTTGGTTCATAAATAAGTAAGAAATCCGTACCCAAAGATCCCGCTCAAAGTTAAATAAACTTCCGTAAATCTGTCAATTTCTGTCCGATTTGACAATGAATTGGTTATTTGACAATAAGAGAACTCCCTTGTTAATAATTTTGTAGAATATATTGATTTTGAGACGGACCCAAAATTAACAAATTTGTTAAGGGGTTAGCCTTTGTGAATTTTTTGGCAAAAAATTTAACTGCACAACAGGGCGATTCTACTACTGCCTACGTCTACTGTAAAGTTAGTCGTGATAATTGACTGTGACAGTTCCCGGTTTGGTTCATAAATAAGTAAGAAATCCGTACCCAAAGATCCCGCTCAAAGTTAAAAAACTTCCGTAAATCTGTAATTTCTGTCTGATTTGACAGTAAATTGGTTATTTGACAATGGGAGAACTCTATTTTTAAATAATTTTAAATAATATATTGTTTTTGAGAGGGACCCAAAATTAACAAATTTGTTAAGGGGTTAGCCTTTGTGAATATTTTGGCAAAAAATTCAACTGCACAACAGGGCGATTCTACTACTGCCTACGTCTACTGTATAGTTAGTCGTGAAATTGACAGTGACAGTTCCCGGTTTGGTTCAAAAATAAGTAAGAAATCCGTACCCAAAGATCCCGCTCAAAGTTAAATAAAATTTCCGTAAATCTGTCAATTTCTGCCGATTTGAAAATGAATTGGTTATTTGAAAATTTAAAAAGAACTCCCGTTTTAAATAATTTTGTAGAATATATTGATTTTGAGACGGACCCAAAAATTTAAACCCAAATTTGTTAAGGGGTTGCCTTTGTGAATTTTTTGGCAAAAAAATTCAACTGCACAACAGGGCGATTCTACTACTGCACACGTGTACTCTATAGTTAGTCGTGATGATTGACAGTGACAGTTTCCCCGGGTTTTGGTTCATAAATAAGTAAGAAATCCGTACCCAAAGATCCCGCTTAAAGTAAAATAAACTTCCGTAAATCTGCCCAATTTCTGTCTGATTTGACAGTTAATTGGTAATTTGACAAGGGGAGAACTCTATTTTTAAATTTTATTTTAAAGAATATATTGATTTTGAGACGTACCTAAAATTAACAAATTTTTTAAAGGGGTTAGCCTTTGTGAATTTTTTGGGGAAAATTCAACTGCAAAACAGGGCGATTTACTACTGCCCACGTGTACTCTATAGTTAGTTGTGATGATTGACAGTGACATTTTCCCGGTTGGTTCAAAAATAAGTAAGAAATCCGTCCCCAAAATATTCCTCTCAAATTTAAATAAACTTCCGTAAATCTGTCAATTTCTGTCCGATTTGACAATGATTGGTTATTTGACAATGGGAGAACTCTAGTTGTTAAAAATTTAAAAGAATTTAATGTTTTTGAGACGACCCAAAAATTTAAACAAATTTGATAAAGGGTTAGCCTTTGTGAATTTTTTGGCAAAAATTCAACTGCAAAACAGGGCGTTTTCTACTACTGCCCACGTCTACTCTATAGTTAGTCGTGATGATTGACAGTGACAGTTCCCGGTTTGGTTCATAAATGAGTAAGAAATCCGTACCCAAAGATCCCGCTTAAAGTTAAATAAACTTCCGTAAATCTGTCAATTTCTGTCCGATTTGACAATGAATTGGTTATTTGACAATGGGAGAACTCTATTGTTAATAATTTCAAAGAATTTATTGATTTTGAGGATGGACCCAAAATTAACAAATTTGATAAGGGGATAGCTTTTTTTGAATTTTTTGGCAAAAAATTCAACTGCACAACAGGGCGATTCTACTACTGCCCACGTCTACTCTATAGTTAGTCGTGATGATTGACAGTGACAGTTCCCGGTTTGGTTTTCATAAATGAGTAAGAAATCCGTACCCAAAGACCCCCTTAAAATTAATAAACTTCCGAAAATCTGTAAATTTTTCTGTCCGATTTGACAATGAATTGGTTATTTGAAAATGGGGAACTCAATTGTTAATAATTTTTAAGAATTAATTGATTTTGGACGGACCCAAAATTAACAAATTTGAAAAGGGGGTTGCCTTGTAAATTTTGTTGCAAAAAATTCAACTGCACAACGGGGCGATTCTACTTCTGCCCACGTGTACTCTATAGTTAGTTGTGATGATTGACAGTGACAGTTCCCGGTTTGGTTCATAAATGAGTAAGAAATCCGTACCCAAAGTTCCCACTTAAAAAAGTT
>JAMZAV010005412.1:0-44071 GCA_024449915.1 Sweltsa coloradensis | reverse complement strand
CTAATGAATATTGAATTTTACAAAACACAAGTGAAATCGCATCCTCTAATGTACGTAGATAATGATGCTCAGACAGATGTACGGTAGTGTTAATTTTGTTTTGTCAATTATGAATTTGAATTCACAGCACCGTAAACTCTTAACGTAGGACTTATAAGCATATTTTATGATGATTTAATTGAATTGAACTTTCAAATGTTAAGTTAAGTCATAAACACTAAGGGAGGCTCCTCTTGAAGATTGAAGAAGTAGCACAGTATTTTATAGAACAAGATGAACTAGTAGCTAACAGGTTAAATAATTGACCCAAGTTATTGCTATAAACTTGTGCAGGCCTATGATTGTCCTCCAATGAAGAACGTCTTGTATGAAGTGTTACATTTATTTGAGTTTTGTAACCTAATGTCTTTTTTAATTTTCCCGGTATGTATTCCACCGCCACCTTGATGTATATTGTTTGTTTGTAACTTCCCATTTTCGGTTGGAACCCCTTCCTCTCCCCGTTTTGGTGAGCACACACTATTGTCGTGCATAAACGTTGTATCATATCAATCAATAAATCACAATCAATCTATGTAAATGCGCAATTCTTTACTTTGCCTAACATGAAGAACGTAGTCACTTACATTGTGAATATGATTGGCATCATAAACTGCACGACAGACGCCCGGCCAACCGTCATCGTGAACTCGTTGATGGAGACGTCAACCTCGCTGTTGACAATCATCGCTATCATCCCGTTCCATGAGCCGTTGTCCAGCTGTGACCCATAGCCGTTGTCGGCGGGGAAGTAGTACGATGACCTGTGGGCAAGACACTTGTTAGTACGGATATCCACACTACGACACCACGGAAGCGTGCATATGAAGACTTCCATTTGAATCAATGTTCCGCTACCAGAAGTACTTCCGAACACTTCTGACAAGCGCAAGTGTGAAGGTGCACTTACAGTCAGCCCAGCTCATGTCCATAAGTAACTTGAAGGACCCATGAGTCGTTGTCGGCAGTACCTATATGTGATCTATCAGTATCACTATCAGTAGAATACTATAAATTAAACATTATTGTAAATGAGGGAAGGAAAGTAATTTGTATGTACTATTTGTATTAAAATTAATATTTTGATAGTTATTATTAGGTATCACTTGTATTCAATTGTATTAATTTACTTTATTAGCTAAGCTATAGTATTAGCTACTAGTATACAGTTTACATAATATATTTACAATTTCCTCTATTTTATTCACTATTTTTATTTGTAGTTTAGTTTAGTTTAGATTTGAGAAGGGTTGACAGGCTGGGAAAGCATAGAGAACAGAAAGTCCAACCTGAAGGGCTGGGGGTTCATGGGTTGTTGTAATCAAGTAAACCCCTAGTAAAACAGACAAGTTCTTATTCGAAAACATTTTATTGGAGAAAAATGCTCAAGAAACTTTACAACAAAACAGCTGTTATAACCCTGAAGAGAATGCAACGTGTCTTACAGCTTGCAATGAATATTTATTTATTTATTTACGTAAGCCTTCTACAGTGTTCACTCATATGCACGTCATATAGACATGCGAGTATTTGAAGTTGTCAATGAGGAAGATCTGTACAATTGTTAAGTATTATTTACATGGTATTTACAATATTTTCAAAAGTTTCATTCGAAAAAATAGTACAATTGGTACAAATAAAACAGTTCACAATGTATTATATGGACAATGCAGATGCAAATTTACAAAAGTTCAATTTGATAAAAGAGTGCATTTGAAAAAAAATTGCAAAAGTGATATAGGAGGCAATAAGTGTAAGTTATAGCAGACTACTCACGTGAAGTTCATCCTCTCTTCAAGTACCGTCCACACGTCACCGAAGAACCCTCCAACATGGAGAGGGTCCCGGTTCTTAGGGCTAGTGCTGTTCAGCATTATTATTGGTGGACTCTGAGGAAGGAAAACCAAATGTTCTATGACTATTCAATAACAAGATATTTAGCATAGGTATAGTTGTTAAGTTGTTGAGCAATGAATGATTATTAGGATATGAAATGTGATTTACAATTTAGAATTTTTATCTTCACACCATAAACATAATATGACATGGCTCCTCCACAAGAAAGCAAAATTTCATATGAAAATAAAAATATGCAGCATCTCCACCAAAATTCTAATTTTTTGTTAAAAAACAACCAACGTATTATTCTAATACTTAATTGTACAAAAAATGTCTTAAGTTTATTTACGTAAAAAAAAAAAACAAGCTCTCAATACTGGCTAATAAAGTACCTCTATGCACAAGCTACGTACCTTGTATCTCAATATATTTCTGAGATCAAGCTGGTTTAGACATATTGATTCAAACAACGAATGAAGTGACTTACATTGAGTGTTGCGACCTTGAACGTGACTCCTCTGAGGTTGCTGCGTCTCACGTTTATCGTGGCCTTGGGTCCCTGAAGACCTCGGTGCTGACTCCACCTACCAAAGCTTTCTGTCATCAGGGGGGAGTCACCACGGATTCTACAGTACACAGAGTGTAAATAAATGTACTTTTACTGGCAGTTATCACTTTAATATTAAAAGTGAGAATTTTAAATAATAAATTTATTAATTAAGGCCAGTTCAAAATTTTACAGTAACTTAATAGCAGTTCAACATTAAATCATTTTCACCAAGAAGGGAGGGTTGTCTAGGTAGGAAATAATTTTAAAAATCAATGAATTGTTAATACAAATTAATTAAATAAATGTTAATATAATTAATAATTATCATCATCATATTATTATTATTTACAATGTTAACATTACACAAATTCCAATGAATATTAAACATTCATTGTTTTGTTGTAAACAATGTGATTTCATTTAAAATTAAGTAGGTGAAGACGTTGTTTTTGGCTTGCAATGGCAGTACCTTAAATGTAAATGTACACTATAATGATATATCTATCATTTGTGTGAATTTTTTTGTTTGGAGGTTTGAAACTGTATCAATATAAATAATATTTTAGAACAAAATATATATTTTTTTAAATGAAAAGAAAAACACTGTAAATAGTCTTTCGTACCTGTAAATTTCACTGAACAAAACCTCCTGTCCTTGTTGTTCGGCAACAATGACTTCACAATTGAAAGGGATGTTGATCTTCTGGAAAAGTCTTGAAAAGAAAGTAGTCGACGCATTCCTGTTTTCAAGGAATATAACCCAGGTAGGGTAGGAAGGCACCTGGGGGAATAAAGAACCTTACTTTAATTTATTTTTGCTAGAGGTTAACCTAAGATTAATATTATTAATATTAATTAATAAGATTAACCCAAGTCCTTCTTTGTAAATCAGTTTTGATAACTGAATAGGATAGACTTTAAATTAATAAATAACCTAACCTGTTGGATGAGCTCAGGCAGACAAGACTGTCATGAGAAACGCAAAGATTTAGTCTGGATCCCTGTGAAGCAATGTCGATTGTCTTATGGCGTTGTGGTTTGCACCAATATGTCAAGTTACGCGTGTTTCAGCAACCAGCGTACATTTTCAAAATGTTGATTAGTTTTTTAACTAACTGAAAGTTTTTTTAGTTTTTGTAGTAATTTTGAAAGCTTGAGTAGGCTACTAAACTATCTGATTGTGCCATGTAATGTAACACACATACTTTGTAAAATTCTCACCTAAGTTCAAATTTAGGGTTTGAAACTTTTTTGTAAAAAGTTGTTACTTAGAAGGAGTATGTGAAAATTTGCTGGATTCAAGCAATTTATAAATGGTCATTTAACTGTTAAAAGTTGGTCCGAGCTCATTTGTCACCCTACTTAATTCTATGTTACTCTATAGAAACAGAAAAGTTGTGCTTACCTCTCTCATTCCTTGAAACAGTTCTGCCAACTCACTCTGAGAAGCAATGACGACAAACAACGGTCTGTTATTCTCACACGGACGCATCGTATCCGTTATGTTTGCGACCGCCTTCAACGACACGTGACCTACGGAAACACAGCGCAACGAGAGGTATCGTACGATCCCCGGCAGCAGAGAACGAAGGTCCGAAGTCACGACGAACGTGCATCCGGTACGGTAGAACCTCTGGAAGTCTGCGATGATTGATGCGTAGTTGAATCTGGAAGTCGTCTTGTCCTCGGCGAGGGTTGACGTGGATAACAAGAATAGACACAACGCTCTGTACGACATTGTCTAATACCTAGAGAGCAAGACTTTCTCAAGCATAATTAAATATATATAATTTAGAATGCAATTACATTAAAATATAATATAATTAATCTTCAATGCGCAAGATATCCAGTGTTATTTTAACTTATCAGTATCACTGATACAAAGTACTTTAATAATCATTGACCCCAATTTATTTTGATATTCAAACATTTTAACAGTAAGTTATAATTAGATTAAATTTATTAAACAATTATAAAAAACTGATCTACAAGGCTTAGTTATTTTTTTTTTATTGTTAAGTTGATTTTCTTGATGTTGTTAAGACTAAAATTCGTTAGATATTTGTGTTGAAGGGCACATGATTCTTATTGCCTAATAAAACAAAACAAAAAATTCAAAGCTTTTAAAAAAGTAGTTAAAACTTAAATGTTTAGTTAAAACTTCAACCTAATATTTTTAATTGTTTGTAATCTTCACGTTTTAAAGCCAACAGCCTTACTGAATTAACAATTGTTTTTTTTTTTAAATAGTCACCCTATTATTCTCACTTTTATAAAATATATTAAAGCGTATTTTAAAGCCTGAAACTCTGTATTCTGTACGAGAGAACACCGCGCGTCTGGTCTAAGCTTCTGTCGAGCCGGTCATTAGCAAAGCCCAGCACTAAATGACATCGTTTAGAATGATGGCCCCGCTAACAAGGCAGACAACAGTAGAGTCCCGAGTAGCAGTCATTGAAAGTGACAGGTTATTGACAGGAAGTCGATGTGTCGTTAGGACGTCGCGTATGTGGGGACAGAGACTACTTCACACAACGTATTGTTTCTCCAAGGTCCATCGCTTACAAGAGGGCCACCGGTTCGATCCCAGCCACCAGCAAGCCAGACAGAAGGTTCTCTACAAGGCCTTCTTAATAATATTACTACAATTTGTAGGACTGTCCACGTGTCCACTGCACTTTCTTTAAATGAAAAACATTTTAAACAACATTTTGACTTTATCATTATTTATCAGCCAACTGTTCATCAGCCCACGCCAACATATACATCGTTAACACTCAAATTGGAGACAAATTGGGTTTGGGAAAGAACATTATTTCCAATGTTATATTATTCATAGCCACATACCAAGTTGTAGTTGTCCTTGTTTTGAAAATGATTGTTCAACACAAGATAAGGTTAGTTATATTTCACTAACAAGCTTTATACTATGTTTTAGAATTATCTAGATGGTTGAGACAGACGACATAAAAGATAATACTTGCACACTTATTGGAGGAAGATGGACAGTTGTTCTTTCTCACCATTCACCATTATGCTAGATTGATTGGGATTGGGGTGTTCAAAAACAAGCTCTGTCAACCTCAGTCAACATCAAAAATTAATTAATTATTGATAAAAAATCAGCTTTTGTTGGTTAAGAAAAGGCACCAGATTTTCGGATTTAAAAATTCTATTTTGGGGAGATGGTAGAGATGCGGGTCCAGACAACTTTTATTTCTCCTCATTACACAAAATAATGCAAATCAATAAAGAGGAAGCTGGTAGAAAAAGAAAGTGAATTGGAAGAAAATCATAATATAAGATTCTTTTTTTGTATCCGAGCATAATAAATAAGCACTAATTAGGTACCTTAACACTGTTGAAGAAGACAGAAGATGGCAAGATAATATTTAATTCACACTAGATTTAGAATCTCGTAAAGTCATGGGATGTAAAGATTGGCCAAATATTACTTTTATTCCCCTGGTCGAGACAACCCGCATTTTTTCTTTTATTCTTTTAATTCATTTCAAATTAGTATTCATAAAATCTTTTTTTGTACGAACGGGTGAACCCCCCCCCAACCCCTTCAATCAAATGGGACATCAAAAGAATGCTGGTCTGAATCCAGGTTCTCTAAAATTATAAATGCCATTTCAGAAGATGTTTGTTTTGTTTTTTGAGCATCCAGCATTGCAAACAGAGAAAGATGGTATGTGAAAGATGGGGAACATTTCCAAATAGGTAGCCCTAATATACAATGTGTTAAACAGGTGTGTTGAGTTTGAAGAAGCATAATTATGTCGAGTGTTTGTAGTAATTATGGGGTAGTACCATAATTTGTCACTCGCATCACAGGTTCCTAATGAGCACACACAGGAGGGAGAAACAATACAAAACAAATGTTTCGAGTGTACCTACCCTGTACGGACATAATTATTCACAGTAAAACACATCTCCTGTCTGGGTCTGTGTCATGCACAGTTGAATTGAGACACAGCGATTTTGGGAAAGAACAATTTTGAACACTTTACATGGCTTCATGCCAGGATTAAATTGCATTTATCTTGAAAAACCAAACTACCTTCAAAGTTTAAACTCTAGTTTTACACTGTCATGACTCATGAAACATGATTAATATCATAACGTTAAAATGATTTGATCGGGTCATGTCAATGTGTTATCCTTTGATGTTTTATCCCAAACTGTATGATGAGCTATCCTCAAAAAAACAAATAATTAAATTTAAAATCACATTGTGCAATGCCTACTAGGCACATATTATTATTATTATTATTATTATTATTATTATTATTATTATTATTATTATTATTATTAGAGAAATCAAATATTTTACGAGTCATTTCGCTGTGTTCGTTTTTATTAAATTACCTGACGTTTTGATACGACTGTGCGTATCATCATCTGAGGAAAACACTGAAAAACTTTAATTTGGCACAAGCAAGAAATTATTATTATTATTATTATTTGTAGTAAAATCATGTACATGGACTAAAGGGTTTTACACGGGCTAAGCCCTAGCATGCATGTGATGGATGATTTTTGGTTTATTTGGATTAAGGACACGTCAACCGTTAGGTCATAATATGGTCATAATGCACCCCCCAGCAAAGCTGGGGGATAGGGGGGGGAGCTGGCAGAACCAGCCAGGGGTAAAGGGAAGGGGGGTTTTTCTGTTGGGGTCGTCCTCGTCTTTGCATCGTCGTCGGGGAGGTCTTAAAAGGGAAGGGAGAGGGTCCCCGACGACGATTGCCAGATTTTACCTCTAGTTTCGGGAGTATATACTCCCCTCCGCTAGCTAATGTTTGGGGGTGGACTTTTTTCTAAATCCCCTTTGTACGATTAGAGAGCCTGCTCGGGGGCAAATTCTACCCGACCCCAAAATAATACCCAAAGTTTACTGCTGCAACTTTTTCCAATTTTTTTTACCGAGGATAAAAATGAGCAGGGCTTGTTAAGGGTTTTGTTTTTTAAATTTTAAACCAATACTTTTGGCAAAAATTTTTTAATAAAAAAATGACCTGGAGATAATTATCAACTGGTCAAGGGAAAACCCAAAATTTATGAAAGCTTTACTGTACATTTCACAATCTATATAATAAACATACAGATATATACATTTGAATTATAAAATATAATTTACCAATATGGTTATATTAAAATTTAAAAACATGAAAAAAACTCTAAAAAAAAAACAAACAATAACACTTCACTTTTTAAAACGTGTTTGGAAAAAAAGGCGTAACACTGCAAAGAGTACCGAACGGAGGAGATTTGGAATGTCAGGACTGTTTTAGGAGTACACAAATATAGTGGTACAAAAAATGCATTAATATTTTGAAGGGATCGGTTAGATGGAGTGAGGCGAGGGGCAATTAAAGGTCGAGAGGAAATGGGGTAAAAATTACATCATTATACTAAGTGGGAGGATAGTTGCTGGTCAGAAGATATGTGGGAAAACCACAGAATAATCAAGGGTGATAAACCCGACCCCCTTGTTTACTTACGTGGTATCATACCCAAGAACTTTTTAAACTTTATTTACACATAATTTAGTCAAAATAATAAAATAACATACTAATTGTTATTATTTAAATGAAGGTTGACCTTCATTTGCCAGGACAACGCCTTTCAAAGGAATCTGCGGCCACAATGTGTTTTCCTAATTATAGCTACAAAATAGTATTTACAGAGGAAAACAGTCATAGTTTTCTGAAAAGATGATTGTTATTGTATTAATATATTGGTTTACGTATTTATAATATATAAGTATAACATATGGATAGCAACTTTCTGCAAAAGGTATGCAATTTGGATCACTAATCGTTTTATTACTGACTGCGCCTACCTTTGACTACGGAATGAGTTAGTTCACAAGTGTAGAATAATAGATGTTCTTCATCCTAACTAACTAGTAACTACTACGTTTTATACATTTTTTGGCAGCGGGTTTCCCCCACGGTAAATAAAATTGAATAATAATATTTATTATTTCAAACCAAACACAGTTTAGACTCATTTTTAGAGACGCTAGTGTGTGAAACTCGAGTGATCAAGTTTTTCTTTAAAAATACAACAACTCCACAATCGAGTGAAATTTTTTAAATGTAAAGGTTAGTTTAGGTGCGTGCAATATTCAGAACCAAGTCTGTGAGCTAGCAAGTTCTCATGCTTGCACCGTCAGCTAACACGTTCCAGTTTTTTAGCAGTGCATACATGCTTGAAAAGCGCAGCGGCAGAGAAAAATTCTGCTGGCCCAAAGCAAAAGGGCTGGAATATTGGCCCTGAATTTTGACAGCAGAAGTAGCCTTCTTATCTTTGCAAAGTTTCTGATTTCAATGTCATTCATGTAGACCCTATCAAAAAAACAGGCAACCATCCCCGTTTATTCAAATTTTTTCCTAACCCCCACTTGATCGTGTGATGACCCCTGTCACAAAAAAGTTAAAATTTTCATGGGGGTTTTTTATATACAATGCACTCATCATTAATTTATTACATTACTAGGCCTTCTATCAGTATCCCCCAAAAAAATAAAAATTTTTTCCCCCAAAAAAAAAAAATTTTTCCCCAAAAAAAAAAAAAAAAAAAAAAAAAAAAACCCAAAATATTTAAAGCCAAATAAAAAAAAACAAAATTCCCCCATAAACCCACCAAAGGATTTTTGGGGAAAAGTTTCCTTGTCATCTTCGGGGAAAATTAAACCAAGAATTAATTAGATTTGAATTTATTTTTCCTACCAAGTTTCATTTTCACTCTTTGGGGCTTTTAACGTAATGGGAAAACAAAAAGTTGACGGGCCCGTTATATAAGGTTTTAGAGAAAGAGATTTACGTTCGTTCACGAACAGGATACGGATAAACTGACATGGTTTAACTTGAAAAAGGTTTGAACTTCTTGATATACACACACTCAAATGACATGAATCAGATTGAAGTCGATCTGCTTTCCACAGTAGATTGACTTACCGGTACGTAAAGAGAGTACAATATTATTTGAAAATGCATCAACACAGCCCTAGCATTTATTTTATTTTTAATTTATCTCATAGATGGGTAGGTATGTATGAATGCCCCTGTTTAGTGTTTAGTATGCCTGCACAGTAGAAGTGAGATGTAAGTTAGTGAAGACGTAGTCTGCTATAAACAGTCAATATATTTTAATATTTAAATTTTAAACTGTGTGCCTTACGACGTAATACGCCTTACCTAATAGCGGATGCATGAATGAATGCATGGTGCTTTATTGAAATTTGAAAGTATGTATGGATCAACTGCCCAAATACCCACATATGTGAAACCAATGAATACATTTTTGTTGGCACATAGTTTTGACATGCTTCTTCTGAAAATACATAGCTTTGGAGTGGCGGTAAAAACAACATTTTACAACCAAGTGAAAAAACAATATTACCGGTAATTAACAAAGAAGTGAAATTACTACGGGGGATGCACACGATAATCGATATTATCGATCAATAATCAATAATGGATATAATTTTGATAATCGATAATCAAAATTCATTATCGATAATCGAAATATCAAATAACTGGTCAATTTAGTGGCATGAACCAAAACACTATAGACGGAGATTATCTCACGTTGAACCATGCACTGGCTAGGCTAATGGTGTCACACTCGAGATTTGTTTGGAAATGAGCTATCGGTCGATAACGGAAGCCAAACACATGACATCGAAGACAGCAAGGCAGCAGACGGAACGCGATTAGTATATATTGTTTTGACTTACACTTGCCATACTTGAGGTTCCACTTATAGGTCAGAATACGCTTTGTTGGTGTTATCGATTCCATAATGACATTATTATTTTGATAATCGATAATGAAAAAAGTATCGATGTGCATCCCTAGAAATTACATTAATATGTAATTCTTGTAATTAATTCTGTGTTAAGCAATGCAATGAACGTAGTAGTTAACAATGCCAAAGTGTAGAATTGTATAACGCAGATATGCCATTGAATTACGGAGAACAGAATGCACTTATTCTATTCTAAGTACAATAATTTAATGTACTGATGGTCCTTACAGTACATACAGAACAGGCATATTGATTAATAAAATGCAATAACCCAATATAATTTGATAAACTTACTTAGGATTATGTAACGTTTTGTCTTTATAGTTTGCGTTGGGTCACTTAATGGCAAGTAACTAAGGTGGGCAGAATTACATCAACACTACGTACTTCAACATAGGAACTAATGGTGTTGGCAAGCGCTAATCAAAACCATCTCTGTACAAATTAGTAAATAAACTTCTATTTTCTATCTTCTATACAACATACTATATACATAAATAATAGACAAATATGTATTAATATTATGTAATGGCTCTACTGGTTCATGATACTGAGCTACTCTATGGTATGGAGTATACTACTACACATGTACCATGTTGTCAACTCTAGGAAATGCCCAGCCCTTAGTTGTCAATTACTGTTATACCGTAATTCAAGTTCATCTTTCATTCAACCATCTTCCTTTGAATTTTAAAATCTTGGTTTTCTATAAAAGCCTAAGTCCAAAGTTGATTTAATGTGAGAGCAAAAATATTACACCTTACTACATTTAACTTAAAGTACAATAAAATAATAAATTGTGTAACTGACAAAATTTATTTTTATGAATACAAAAACTATTTTTTTCCAATTCAATAATAGGTGTTTAAACAGGGCTCGAATTTTAAAATATTTAGCAGGCGAGTGTTCTTGTAAATTTACTAGTCCGAAATTTATAACACTAGTCCGTATTCCTACTCTAAACTACTACTAGTACTACTACTATAACTTAAATAGTACTAATTTCGTAATAATAATAATTAATTACGTAATATTTGGCTACCATTTAAAAATGGACTGTGTTTATCTCCTACGTTAGATATCTCACAAACAGAACAAAACAATGAAAACATCAAATTTAGTTGTTGGTCAAAACGTAGCCACGTGTGTTCTGTTAGCCAGCGTTCTTGAAAAAGGGGCATACGATTCTTCTCATATTTTGCATTGTCTGCAGTAGGATTAGGTTTCTGTTTCTTGTTTGGGTTATCAACTCCTTGTAAATACCACCACATATTTGTTGACCGCGTAGTTTGAAACGTAATGTACTCAATTTATGTTACGGCTCACCAAAAAAATCACTCGCCCGGTGGGCGAGTGATTTCCAAAAGTTACTCGCCCGCGCAACAATACACTCGCCTCGAGCGACCGGGCGAGCGTTAAATTCGAGCCCTGGTGTTAAATGAAGTTACAATTACGTAGAGTCCTACGACCAATATTGGCCTATGTACACAGATGAAAAATTAACAAGATTAGGAGTGCTTTGTATGGTACACGTTAGGATTGTAACTAATTAATTAATAGTAATAGCCTAGGTAATCAATAAATAATCAATGGCAACACAACTTCCGTTGTTCTAGTAGTTCCAAGTAGGCTACAGTAGGCTACATATAAAGAAGTAGGACAAAGAAGATGACATACTAGTAGGCAAGTCTATCAATGAAGACTCAAAAATTGTAAGACAGAAAAGTATTTATGGTGTAGGCCTATATGTGAACTAAATTATTAGATTACACCCATTGCAGTACCTGTCAATATCACTAGTCCTTTGCAGAGCGCAAGTTACACGTTTGTATCAAATAGCCTATTTTCTGTACGTATTCACAATAAACATAGGCCTAGGTAAATAACCTTCAAACTTTATAAATCTGTTATTTTTTTTACAAATGTCTCCTCAAAGACGAAATATATGTACAAATTATTGTAGATGCCAAAATGTGCATCACCAATATTAGCCCAAGAGATATCCATAAAACTCATCCAGAAAGAATAAATTATAACTGCCCATCTGTGCCATGTAACAACATGTGAATCACCAATTAAAATAAATTATAATGGTGTTTGTTTTTCATTGGGCTATTCCGACTTCCGAGCAATCCGGATGTCTATTTTAACACATAAAATCTTTGAGCCGGAGCAGCCCAATGAAAAACGCTATAAGCAAAGAACCATTTATACTCATGTTCACTTTTGTTTACTACGTATTATTGTGTAGTAATCTACACATGATTTAAAAAACTTTATTTTACAAATGATAATGTTGTTGCTTGGAAATTCATTGGTTTTACATAAATAAACACCGAGCCGGTCAACACGTAGTAAAGTTGTAGGTTAGGCCTAAACTACCGGCGGAGGGCGAGGCCGATCGAGGATCTTGCGTTGCGCCTGTCTTACGTATTGTTGCTGCTTGTGATACATTTTTAATGCTCCTTTAAGTGTTATGAAAGCAAATCCACCCTGGAAAAAGAAATAGGATTAGTGTTGAGAATATTCTTCTTCTCCTCAAATGCCCACATTTGGCCTATGATGCAATCATGCTTGATCTAAGAAAAGTGAATTAAAGGAAACTTGATATAGCGCCTCCCCTTGTATAATTATTGGATGAGCGAAGCGAAGACTTCAATTTCACCGACCCCCCAAAAAATTTAGCTCGGGTGTTTTTTTGTTGTTTTTTTTTTTTTTTTTTTTTGTTTTTCTGTCTTGTTTGTTCGCTCTCTACCGGGCAAACGGCATATGCGATCTTGATGAAAATTTGACAGGACCTTCGAAATCTCTTGAACTTAGACTTGCTACGTTTTTGGGAACAATTGAAGAAATATTTTCTCATGAATATCGTACTTTTACGATTTTTTTTTCGATTTTTAGTGCGATATTTTCGTGACATTTGGGCCGATTCTGACCAAACGGGTAGGGCTACAACGTTCATATTTCACATGGACGTTAAGGTTATGGTGATGTAATGCTTTTTTAAAGAAAAAGTTGAAAAAGTTAGCCAGAATCTATAAAAATAAAGCTTTTAATATAAGTTTTTTGATTTTTTGTGCGATATTTTCGTGCCATTTGGGCCAATTCTGACCAAACGGGTGGGGCAACAACGTTCATATTATACATGGACATTAAGGTTATGGTGATGTAGTACCTTTTGAAAGAAAAAGTTGAAAAAGTTAGCCAGAATCCATAGAAATAAAGCTTTTAATATAAGTTTTTTAAGGTAAAAAATACCAATTGACAAGAAACAATAGAAACTTGACAACAATCACTTCAATGCGTAGGCAACAAAACAAAGCACTTGCAAAAGTAAAGATATGCCACGCAAACTAAAAACTATAAAAAGCTCATCCTTCAACGCGGCGGGACTTTAGCGTTTTCCTAGTGTAGGCCTACAGTATTTACTCGACTATAGACCGCCATTAAGTAATTACCACACTCTAATTTTCATCACTCAAACTTTCAAGAGGGAAATATAAATTATAAATAATGAATGTTATTGAAAAATGCCTTCACATTATGGCCGCACCCCACTTAACGAACTTGATAATATATATAATCAATCATCATAACTCAGTTCCAACTATGTCGGGTTGAGTGGTAGTTTTCCACCATTATCTAGGGCATGAAACTGTAGATACTAAGCTTGCCAGACTCAGTGTTTCTTCCTCATCATCTAACTCCTTCCTCTCCACCAATTTACTCCCCTCTCTTCTGTCCTCTCACAGCTTACTCTTATTTTATTTTGAGTTTGAATAATAAAATAATTCTTATCATTTAGACTATCTGCATAGTATAATGAATTGACAATTTTATTAAAGTATTAAAGATTTCAAATCCAACTCGAGATGCAAGTGTTGGAACTTTCCGACTGACGTAACATCCTAAACACAGTGCAAAGTAGTGTTAAAGAAATAGTTTCCTGCTAGTGCACATGATTTCTAAATTCAAGCTCTGTTGTATGTCCGGAGTCAGAAGTAAATGATGGTCTGGTTATTGTAGATACAACGAGACCCCTTGATTTTCTTCTTACGCCGGGTGTACATTGGTTGAACTACTTGTTCAAAAGGATTCGAATAGTTCGGAATTCGAATACAGGTAGTTTGATTTCGAAACAAGTTTGACCAGTGGCGTAACTTCAAATCGGAGGCCCCCGGGCAAAAAACTAAAGTGGCCCCCCTACAAAATAAAAATCCTGATTGGTTATACCCTACTTTAAAAAAGTGTTTGAAAAACTTTGTTTACTTACGTAAGAGTTGAGCTTCCTCGTGCTCCACGGACAACACACTCAATCCACGCAAACGTTCTTGTAAGGTAGTTTTTTTATTATTTTTGGATGAGCGTAGCGAGCGAAGCGAAAACTTCAATTTCACTGACCCCCCAAAAAATTTAGCTCCAATGTTTTTTTGTTTTTTTTGTTTTTTTTTGTCTGTTTGTTAGCAGGATTCCGGGCAAACGGCATAAGCGATCTAAATGAAAATTTGAAGGGACCTTCGTTTTCTCTGAACTTAGAGGTGTATTGTTTTTGGGTACAATCGAAGAAATATTTCTCATGAATATCGTACTTTTACGATTTTTTTTCGATTTTTAGTGCGATATTTTCGTCACATTTGGGCCGATTCTGACCAAACGGGTGGGGCTACAACGTTCATATTTCACATGGACATTAAGATTATGGTGATGTAGTACCTTTTGAAAGAAAAAGTTGAAAAAGTTAACTAGAATCTATAGAAATAATGGTTTTAATATTAGTTTTTTCAATTTTTAGTGCAATATTTTCGTCACATTTGGGCCGATTCTGACCAAACGGGTGGGGCTACAACGTTCAGATTTCACATGGACATTAAGGTTATGGTAATGTGGTACCTTTTGAAAGAAAAAGTAGAAAGAGTTAGTCAGAATCCACAGAAATAAAGGTTTTAATATGAGTTTTTTTAGGTTTATAATACCAATTAACAAGTAACAATAGAAACTTGACAACAATCACCTACAATGCATTCAAAAAGCACTTGCAAAGGAAAAGTGTAAACAAACGCAAAAAACGCAAACAAAATCCATCAATCATCCATCAACGCGGCGGGACTTTAGCGTTTTCCTAGTTAATTTTTGAAAAAGATCAGTGGTGGCAATTGTAACGGGGATTGTTAAAAAAAGTATCAGTGCAGTACACACATAGGGAAAACTGGCAGATAGAGCAAAATTTTCATTCATTCCTTAAGGCAGCAAGTTCTTAGGCTGTCTTTTTAGCATCTTCGTATTTTCTCCGAAATTTTTTGAGTTGTGCATTGTTGATAAGCAGTTACGCCACTGCTCTTGGGCTTGTGAGAGGTCCGAGTTGATTCGTTGTGAATTAATCAAAACAGCATCGGTAGATGTTAAGATTTTCGACTGCAACACGACTTGGAAGAAAAATTCAAAGGATTTTAACTGTTTCTTTAAGTAGCAGGCTTCCTCTCGTTCAGACGGAAGTTTGCTTACTATCACAATTTTGGATAACAAACCCAGGCCTCACACCTTTTGCTAATACACAAAGGCAAAGCTGTTTGTGCCTGTTATCGCCGAAGGCGACAAATTTGCGAATTTACAACTTTAGATGGAATAAAAATGCATTTTAAACAAATCAAAGAGGGGGTAAGATATTGAAAAGAGAAATCCTATTCCAACTCAAAAATGTGTATTTGCTATTTTTACAAAATTACAGGAAAAATAACATAAAAATAAGTCATATCTCAAGGGGAATCTCGAGGAACCCTGCGGGGCCCCCTCGAGCCGGGGGCCCCCCGGGGGGGCATTGACAGGGCAGACCGGGCGGTAGTTACGCCACTGAGTTTGACACTTGATATGTTCAGATAAAATTTGAATTCTCAAGTACTCGCACACCTCTACCGAGGCCTATAGACTAGGAAAACGCTAAAGTCCCACCGCGTTGATGGATGAGCGTTTTTGTAGGTTTTTTAGTTTGCGTGGGACCACTTTTCCTTTGCAAGTGCTTTTTGAATGCATTGTAGGTGATTGTTGTCAAGTTACTATTGTTACTTGTTAAGAGTCGGAAGCAGGGCCGAGCGCTTTCAAATTTTGCGGTGACTACCTAAACTAAATCGTCCGCTATCGGTAGCTCTGTCAATACAGTTGCGTCTTCTCCCCTTGGGTCCTAGGCTACCCGCATTACCAGCCACGTTTCAAACCACGAGATATTATTTGGTGGCTAGTTGGATGATTTCATGCGACTGACTGCCACATCCGAATTTTTTAATGACAAAAAAATAATTATAATGTACATCTTGTGAAAAGAGACGTAAATACACTCTAGAATATGGGACAGAAACGTTTTATAACTATTAAAAGTGTCCTAATAGTCATGACAAATGTTACGCTTATCGCAAGTTATCGTCCCATCTTTTATAAATATCATCTAGACCGCACGTTTACCTGGTCTTTGTTGGCCCAGTGGTTAGAGCTCTTGTTTTGCATGCGAGAGGACGTCGGTTCGAGCCCGTCTAGGAAAATTTTTTTAAATTTTTTTTTACTCATTCCATTATTGTTGTTCAATTATAATTTGTGAGGGAAAACAATTTTTATAACTTTCCAGTGCAAATTACTCTAATGGCGAAGGCTTTCTCGCAATCCGTGCAGCGGCAATCGGCAAGTTATGAAAGTTGGACCCCTCCCGGGCGGTAGAACAAGATGACATATACTTTTTAGAAACCCTTTAATTCAAAATCCCATACCCATAAAACCGTATACGAAAGAATCCGCCTTTTTTCTACATGCCGTTTTGAGCGCGCCGCGACGCTTCCGCATGACGTTTCCCCCTTTTGATCCTTGTTCTAAATCAATAACTTTGTACGATTTTTTAAAGAAGACGAATCAAACCGTTCCAGTGAATACCCACATTTACCCATTAAAAATAGTTTAGAGTATTTAAATTGGTCTAAAACGCAAAAATGTGACTTATTATAAATTTTTACTTTGATATTCAATGCCAATTTACGAAAACGTTTGAAAACATATTGTTGGTTTATCAGTCTTAAAAAACATGCTGTCACATGTGTTATAATACTTCAATGCACAGATAGTTATACGAAGTCGCTGAGATAGTGCATGACATGCGTTTGTTCGGCCGCGCGTCTTATTTACTTCCGCTGTCGCGCAGAGTACTACTTTTTCACTGTGAGGTCCGGGGGCCAAACCGAACACATGTAACAGACAAATTGGCAATAAAAACTTCTAACATAATTAAATATGTAATAATTTTGAATCAATTACTTAAATTTCTGACACATGTCACGTCAAATTTTAATTATTATGTAGCACGTAGGCATGTTAAAGTGTGCATGACATTCTTGTATGGCTTTTTACTGGAACGTAAACTAGGGCGACGGTCGTTCGCCCGCAGCCAAGCTAGGCGATGGCTAACTCGACCCTGTTTACTCCCACCCGAGTTGGGGGGGTTTTTAGCTATCTGCACACGCCGCCCCCAAAAATTTACAATCTTGAAACTCGGTGTATGACCTGATATGTGGTTCATGATCTACAAAAAAAAAAATCAGCCCGATCCCATAACCAGTTCTGTGTTAAAATATTGCGTAAAATCGACGAAAAACTTCCGGCTTGCTGGGTGGGTGGGTAACTAAAGTTTATCTATCCTTGAATACAAAGTGACCATCCGCGGACGAGGACGGGACCGGTCGTCCCGTCTATTGTCTGCATTTTTCCCTTTCCACCTTTTTTGGCGTGACCGAACTTGGGAGCGAACATGGGTTTTTTTCTACCTGCCTCCACACATTTCAAATCTATTGTGATGAAAATAATGTATTCAGCGAAATATTTTTTTAAAATTGCATGTATTTAAATGATGGTAAATGGTTGGCTTAGCGCTTGTCAACAGGCGAAATGAAGTACTTCTTTTCTATGCGAAACTAGGGAGAAAGAATGAAATGCTTGGCTCAACTTCTATATCCCACAGCATTCACAGCCGAAAACTTTTGAAGGAGAGCTTGGCTGCCGTTTTTTTTTTTTTACAATTTTTTTTATTTGGGGGGTATTTTAAAATACCAAAATATTTGTGATGTTACCAAAAGACGTTAAATATTAAAATTGTAATTGAAAGAGTAATTTTTTTAATACTATGTTGGCCTATACCTGATTGTTATACAATTAGTTAGTTTTGCTCATTGCTATAAGGTTTAAACCTCACAATAATGAATATAGTATATCAGCTTGGTGCAAAAACATTCTCTCGGAAGGTTTGATGTCCACGTACATGGTTCTTCGTCATTATTGTTTTCTTGACAGTCTCTTCGACCTTAGACACTTTTATAAAGTTTCACCGACACTTACCAGCTCTTGTAGAAGTAAACGGTTTTACTGGGGGTTTTACTACTGGGTGTATTTTGTTTTTTCAAAAGCACAAGATAATTGATCAACAGCCCAACGGCAAGAATAGTGGGAAATTTTACAACGGTACTGTAAACCCGGGCAAACCGGTGGTCACCTGTTTATTCTTCACTACATAATATCATGCGATAATAAAATAATGTCAACATAATTACTTATAGTTAATTTCTCATGATACATCAAGCAAGCGGGGATCAGTGCTTTTCAAAACAGATTTCCTAGAAACAAAAGCTACTTCTTTTGTTTATTTTGTTTACAATCTGTACCTAGTTCCCAAGATACAATGCTTTTTATTAAATTTGCTATGGTTACTGTCGTCATGTTACGAAAATTATATGAACATAAAAACAAAGTAAGTTTCACTGGTAAGGGTCACTGGTAGGGCTCGACATTTGCGTTTGACGGGGTAGGCCCTACCTCACGATGGCGATATCAGACTGTGATGACGTCAAAGCTGCCGTTATCGGCTTTCGTACATGCGATCCTAACGCACAGACGCGGAACTCTGTGCAGCCATCAAATCCCATTTTGGGCCTACTTCTGAGCCGTTTTGTGTAACTTTTACTGATGTAATTTAACGATTATGACCATAATTATGGTTCAAACAATATCAAATTTCACCACAGTGTTCAGAATAGTAAAATTAATACCGCGCTGTCATGAAAAATGGATATTACTTATTTCAATGCAGTAAAGTTCATCATCAAGTTCCAAAGTTATCATTTTTTTCCGAAGCAATAACCGACCAAAGAAAAAAATAGACAAATCCGATGTGTTTCAAAATTTATTTTTGAGTATGGTTGAATTTTTTCATAATTATTTGATCATAACTGTAGAGCTTGTTATTTTATTTCTAACACTCTGCAGCCGCGCCTGAAACCTGTCTATGCATTAGGCTCTTAATTGGTATTATAAACTTCAAAAAACTTATATTAAAACCTTTATTTCTGTGGATTCTGACTAACTTTTTCTTTCAAAAGGTACTACATCACCATAAACTTAATGTTCATGTGAAATATGAACGTTGTAGCCCCACCCGTTTGGTCAGAATCGGCCCAAATGTGACGAAAATATCGCACTAAAAATTGAAAAACTTATATTAAAACCTTTATTTCTGGCCAACTTTTTCAACTTTTTCTTTCAAAAGGTACATCACCATAACCTTAATGTCCATGTGAAATATGAGCGTTGTAGCCCTACCCGTTTGGTCAGAATCGGCCCAAATGTCACGAAAATGTCCACTAAAAAAACAAAAAAATCGTAAAAGTACGATATTCACGAGAAATATTTCTTCGATTGTACCAAAAAACGTGGCACGTCTAAGTCCAGAGATTTCGAAGATCCTCTCCAATTTTCATTAAGTTCGCATACGCCGTTTGCCCGGTATCGTGCGAACAAACAAGACAAGAAAAAACAAAAAAAAAGAACACCCGAGCTAAATTTTTTGAGGGGTCAGTGAAATTGAAAGTCTTCGCTTCGCTCATCCAACTATTGTACTTGCAAAAATTACACTATGACTATATAGTAGTGGGGGCCTACTGGTATTTTAAACTGGGTAGTAAATTGTGTGCTAAAGAAATATGGATGGCTACAACACTTTTAGTTTTCTGCAGATTATTTTGTAGGGTAGCCTACTCTTCTTTTGCTATAGGCCTACAGTGTACAGCCAATTTGGTAGAACTTGCTTTCAGCAGCTAATTTAATATTAACTCTTTCTTAGTAGTAATTTTCTAGAACACTTAAAATGTGGGAAGCGCTGAAGGAGCGGATTTATGACCAGGATCGACGCCTCAAGGTCACCACCTCCTCCTTGGTAGCTCACGCTGTTACCTTGTTGTCAGTAATCCACTCCTCGACATCCTCTCAGCTCAGCTTAGCGCAACCGGATAACCGATAGACATACCAAGGTGCTGGTAGCTGCACTTGTGTCCAGCTTGATCGTGTGTCAAGTCGCTCACTAGTTCAAAAGTTCGTCATCGACTTCTGCTGTATTTCACGTTACGACTTTGTACTTACACTCTCTACTACGATAACACACTTTGATCAAACACAAACGCAAAATACTTTAATCGCATAGTTACGATACTCGCGTGCAACTAAACAGGTCCGGTCGAGTCTCAAGGGGGGAGGGGGTGCAGGGGCTGTAGAGCGTTGACACCTTGATCTCTATCTCTCTCTCTCTCCTAGTCAGACAGACACCACTACACCTCCAACCTCATCGCTACTCGAAAGACAAGTTTTAAAAAACGGACCTGAATACAGCTTGGATAGTCAGAGCTTGGATAAACAAGGTCATACTAATATTTGTTTTTTTACGCAATCACAAAATATTTACTTCAATTTTCTTGAAATTGTAACCTATTCTGACATGATCCAATCCTATTGCTATTTCAACTATTACGGCGAAAGATCGTATCAACCGGTCGTGTCGGCTGTTGGGAGTGGCTTTGAGCGAGCGTGAATATTTTACGGTTCGGTTCAAGGTTCAACTTAGAAATCACTACCCAAACCAAACCAGTTTTAAGGTTCGATTTGCATTTTGAACCAATTCGCAAAACCCAAAGTCCACTACTATAATGAATTAGTGGCAGAGGTGGACAAGAAATAACTCATGGATGTGTGTTACTGTTATATTATGGGAGAGGTACTTACAACATAAGCTATAAGATCCCCTCTACAAGATTATCTGTATATTTCCTTAAATGTGACTTACCAATAACGTTCTATGTAGATTTGATTGGACAGTCTCGAAGAATATGCTTCCAAACATAGTGGCGATTGTTGGCAGCAGGAGTGCACTGCACAGGACTCTGGTGGCAGACACGGGGTCCGACAGCGGTGGGAACTCAGACTGTGGGCGTGGCCGGTCAGCACTAAACAAACAATAAGGATGCATTAGCTGCCGCCAGTCAAACTACCTATCCCTATACACATAGACCTTCCCCTGTCATTAGGTGTAGGCCCTACTACAGTATTACTATTAGCTAATTTTCTAAATGTATTTTGTAACTTGCTGTGTGAAAAGGCTATTTTTGTAATAGAGCATGATTGTATGGGATGAGTCAGTGTCTTCAAAATGGCAGCCCAGCCAAATAAAAATTTAAACACCTAAAAAAATAGCCAAGATTTTTTGAACATTTAGGTTTTCTACAAAATCCTGAAAATGTTCATTTATTTTATACTAGCCCTGGTTTGCAAACAGTGCACCCAATGGAAAACGTGAAAGAAGCAAATGTTACCTGAATGAAGGTAGGATGTGTCTTAGAAGTGGTAGTTTACACGAGTGTCTCCGCATGAACTCCAGGAGAGAGTCCTCCCAGCGAACCATCTTGCCTAGTATTAGCATGATCGGTATTGAAGGAAGACCAACTAATAAAACCAGTGGGTCAGCCCGCTCCATTACTATCATGCCATCTTTCTGGCCCACGACCTGTAACATTAAAATATAATCAATATACTCAATTAGTATTAATTGCCTCCAGTCGATAGCGAACCTAAGTAGCGAGCGCGGGAGAAATTAGGGATCACACTCCTTTGTAAATCAGTTTTTTATAACTGAATAGGATAGACGTTAAATAAATAAATAAATAAATAAATAAATAAAAGGTACAGGAAAATAACCCGTCTTCGAACTTTGCGCTACCGTATCTCCCGACTGAGACCAAAATAAGACATTTCAAACACAAATGTTTTTTTTCCCCGTGTTTTCACTAGGGCCCTACACATAACAGTAGACAGATTTTTAACAACTTGTACCAAATTTAAATGAGAGCAAGTTTAAAAAGTGTGTGTAATTGCAGTGTTGCCCGGTCTGCTGCGAAAAAATAGAAAGAGAACGCGTCTCCACGCAGCAGAGAGAGATGAGAGTACTCACGCCTGCGCACGAAGGTATAGGCGCATTGTTGAATGCCAGGGTCTGCATACTAGTCTAGGGGGGTGAGGGGGGTGTGTGTGAGGCAGGCAACATCGAGTTTTGATGACAAGACCGCGATGCCACATTCATGCGATCAGCACACACCCCCCACCCCCCCCCCTAGACTTGTGTGCAGACCATGGCATTCAAAAATACGCCTATACCTTCGTGCGCATGCGTGAGTACTCTCATCTCTCTCTGCTGCGAGGTGACGCGTTCTCTTTCTATTTTTTCGCAGCAGACCGGGCAACACTGGAATTACACATACTTTTTAAACTCCTCATTTAAGTTTGGTACAAGTTGTTGAAAATCTGTCTACTGTTATATATAGTGAAAACATGAAGTGTTCTCGTAGTGTGTTTGAAATGTCTTATTTCGGTCTCAGTCGGGAGATACGGTAACGCAGGGTTGCCACCAAGTAATTATTTTTATCCTTGAGAGATACTTTAAAAATCCTGAGAAATCCTTGAAATAGCTATTTTGTATTTTGCGTATTATTACTTGAAGGAATTATCCACGTTTTCCGGGATTCCATACAATAATACATTTTGAGAATTTAACTAACATTACACGCGTGCATAGGCCTTAGAATCAGAATTTTCTTAGAATTTGTATCAACATTTTAGTTTTCGCCACCGTTTCTATACTCACTGGGTTTATTATTACTGTTACCGGGTGTTACTGATGTTTTTATTGCCCACTGTTGTTTGCTTTTTAGGATGTATCAAAAATAATGTATTGATTTCATGTATTTTTAACTATGGTAGGAAATCCTGAGATTTTACCAAAAATCCTGGAACCCTTGAGACACTAAAAATCCTTGAAAGTGGCAACCCTGCGGTAACGCAAAGTTCGAAGACGGCTTATTTTCCTTTGCCTTGTGATCAAGTGTGATCCCAAATTTCTCCCGTGCTCGCTACTCAGGTTCCCTATTGCCATGAGACGTGAGTCACATGACACATTTTTTTAATCAAATTTCTCGGAATCATAGTCATCCAGTCCCTTGAGTTGTACATTCTAGTAAGGGATGGCCAATAGGCAATAGGCAATGACTATGGTTAACACTAACAGCAACTGAAAACTTTCAGTAAAGGAATTAAATCTGAACATCAAATAAAGGGGAATTAACCAAATCAACCCAGTCCAGAGAGTCCCAAGTGGACGTAGACAAGTAGTTAACTATAACGAACCTGCATCACAGTTACTGCTCCATACGTGACTGCAGACCAGTATATGGAGCCTACGACGACACCAGCCGCCATGAAGGGGCACACCTTAAACAAGAGACATTCACATGACATTGTAGTTAGGCAAGTGAATATGTCCGTTTTCAATGTGTGAACAGACCTTACCGTAATCTTATGTAAATAAGTAGGCCTATTATTAATCCATATTTAATTATTATGTGACAATATCTACGATTTTAAAAATCACCAGCGCCTTCTAGGCCCTATATAGTATCATGTGCCAAGCATTACAGAAATAGGGAGCTGGTCCATGCTGGCTGTGATGCTTCCAAGGGCATGTGGCAGACTGTGTGGGAGACAGTTTGCCAAACACCCGGGCATATGGCAGCCGGCATGTTAGACTACCGGTTCCCGTAATGCTTTGCGCGTGTTATTTAGAGCGCAGCTACCTAATTATATTGTCTATTAGGGGTGGGCGAACGTTCGAAAACTCGAGCCCGAGCCGAGCTTTTTTTGAAGTTCGGCTCGGCTCGGGCTCGACTTTTTAAGCTCGAGTTCGGTTTTTATCAAAACTTCGAACTTTAAACGAACTTCGTCTTGAAATTACGCCAAAAACACGCCAAAAACTGATTGAATACATCGTTCGCGTAATAAAACAACAAAGCAGCGATCGCCATACTGGATTTTTCTAACAGCTGATTTTCCAAGTTCCAGCGCCTTGAAAAGTTCTCGTTTTGTCACGCCATGACGTCACGACGAAGCTATCTGTTAGAAGGCGGTGCGCATCTGTGATTGGCTGATCGAACAATTCACACTCGTCGTGCAGGGTCGGCAACATAACAAACACAAACTAGAAATTTTGCTTCTTGATCTACGAAGTACCAACATTATTGAATCTTAACGGCGGGAAATTTGAAAATACGCAAAATTTGAAAAAAATAGTTTGAATTAATTGAATTTTTAATGACGAAATGGAGCCTTTATTTTGAGCTTTTATATTTAAATTAAAATTTTTTAGGACTATAACTTTTTTATTTTTTTTATTTGAGCTTTTATATTTAAATTAAAAAATTTTATAACTTTTTTTAAAAATTTTATAAATGTCTATTCGTTACAGAATAATAATGGATTTTCAAAAGTTCGGCTCGAGTTCGAAGTTCGAAAATTTTTGGTTCAAAAGTTCGAGTTCGGCTCGAAAGTTAAAAACCCAGGTTCGCCCACCCCTATTGTCTATGATGAAAAGCTGAGCTCTATTGTGAAACCTATGCAAAAACACAAACAAGCACTGACACAACCATGTTACTTCACACCTAGGCGGCTAGGCCTAGGTCTAATTTTTTTATATTTTCAGAAATGTTCTACAAATAAATAAAAAACTTGCAAATAGTCTAGAACCTAGAGGACAGTTTGAGTGTACAAAGAATGTTCTCTTACCTTGTATACAACATTGTCTATAACATCTAGTACACCAACCACTGGGCCTGAAAAACAATAAGAATTACTAGGTAGGTACCAAAATTTACAATACATGCGTAGGGTCTACTAAATAATTTGTTATGTAGTTGGATCCGCTAATTTATTTGTTTTAGACCTGTTCGACAAACCTTACAGATAGAATCAGGGATGTCATTATTAGGGAAGACGGCGGGTACGGGTACGTGTTTCCACTACCCTTTTACCCGTAAAACCCGGTTCCTGAATTGAGGTGTCACATTGTAGGCGGAAGGCTAATGTAAACATGGGCTTTCTCATATCTTATGTGCTTGGCAGTGTTTTTCTTTTGAATTATAATGTCCTTTGTTCATGCCCCCGACTAAGTGACAGTGTGCTAAGAATGCCCCCACCCCCTAACCACTCGTGCGATCTTTCAGAGATTATACCGCGTAAATAATTACCACAACATTACTTATGTTTTCAATCTGCTAGAAGTCAAAACTTAAAAGCTATTGATAAACCTTTCCTTATCTTGTTTACTCTCATTAGGGCCCCAGTCCCCCCCCCCCTTCCACGCCCCGCGCCAACGCATCCGTGAGTCGTGACCTTGACTTGACTGTGACAAGATATATAGCAGATGCAACGAACAAACGAACAGTGAGTGTTATCTTAATGGCCCGCTGCTGTTCCATTTTGTGATTATGAAATACTACTTCATCGGCACATCATTGTTTATAGAACAGCATTACGTCCGAGATATTAAGATAATTTATGAGCGCGTTTCTTCACAGTTCATTAGACACGACACCCCACTCGATTTTTTGTGTTACCACCCGGGTAACCCGCGGGTAATGTGGACGGGTACCCGGGTCGTAAAAAGTCGGGTTTCGTCATCCCTAGTCATTATTAATTATTATCAATTAATTTGCACATGGTTTAGCTCAATTATTAATTAGACCACTACAACTATGATCTATTGTCAACTATTTGCTCCCACACATGTGTTGCTGTACAAATAGAAATCTTTAATTCAAAGGTAGTATCTACTTTATTAAGTTTACTTTCTTAAATTACATAATAGGTAGGCCTAGGTCTGACTAAATGATAATAATTTTTCTTAAATCAAAATTTGAAATATTTGTTTCTTTAAACTTTGAACACCTTTTGCTAACTGCACTCAGTAGGCCCATGGTTTTTCATTCACAGTCGCTTCACAGTCAGTTGTTCACAAACTCCTCTCTATGTTCTAAGAAGGGATGCACAGCGCTAGAGTTAGGCCTAGTCTAAAATAATCGATAATGTGACTTCATTATCGATCGATAATATCGTCAGTAAAACTGATTACAGGCGTGATCACTGATCAATCATCGAGCCTGCCATATCTTGTCCGGCAGCCGACTCCACCCAAGTGGCATCTTCGCTAGCACCCGAGGTCGTCCTATCTTTCCCGCTCATAGACAAGCCCAAGATCAATAAAGACGAAGCCGTCCAGTCCCCACCGACTGACGAAGAGCCCCTGTCCAATGTAGATGAGGTTGCCAATTCGTCCCCGACCACCGACGAGGAGCCCATGACAGATGTAGACGCAATTATCCCGTTGTCCCCGCCCGCTGGCGAGGAGCCCACGAACAAAATTGGTGAGGTCGTCCAGTCGTCTACACCGGCTGACGAGGAGCCTGAAACCATTGAAGACGAGGCCATCCAATCGTCTCCGTCTACCGTCGAGGTGTCCAAGGCTGTGGTAAAAGAGATCGTCCAGTCGTCCCCACACTCAGATGACGAGCCCACGACTAGTGAAGATATGGTCGTACAATCATCCCTGTCTACTGACGAGGAACCCACAACAGAGGTAGGAGAGATCATCCGGCCTTTCCCGCTCATGTACGTGGAACCCACTACAGAGGTTGACGATGACGTCCAGTCGTCCCTGTTCACTGACGCGGAGCCCAAGACCAACCTAGCAACTGACTCCACTTCTGCATTCCTATGTATGGGTCTGCATGCTGCTCAGGGAGATGCATCCCCGGCTGAGGCGACAGCAGCACCTTTGTCACAGCCCGTGACTCTGGTTGTCGCTCAGAAAGCAACACAGGATGGTACGTCCCAGCAACCCGGTGTTCAGCCTATCGTAGCAGTAGCCGAAGCCGCTCAAACATTCCTTCGCGAGCCCATTGCAACCAGATCGGCCCGGCCTAATCGAACAGTCATCATCTCCACAAAGGCCAACAACTCCCTTTTTCCCTCTCTCCAAACCCCACCACCAATTCCTTAGCTACAGCCACACCCACGCAGCCACTCCCTTCCATCTCTCCATTAACAGTAGGCCTACAAAGCTCTCCCAACCATTCTAAAAACACAATTCCATCTAATCTCAATTCCATAATAGCATTCCTCAATATACGCTCCATTCGTAATAAGGTAGAAGAAGTTGAACTTCTTACAAGTTCCCTTTCTCCCGATATTTTCTGCCTTTCGGAGCACTGGCTCACCCCCACACGAAATATCCTCCTTTTGCATCTCAAACTATGTGAATGTTGAGATCTTCTGCCGCCACACATTCACCCATGGTGGTGTAGCAATACTAGCCAAACCTCACCTTAATATTTCCCCCATTACTGTTATAAAATCTTTCTGCCAGGAAAAAGACTTCGAATGTGTTGCTTGTTCCTGGCTCCTTCCTGACCACCAATTTATTATTCTCTCAATTTACCGTTCACCCTTAGGGGATATTAATACCTTTTTAACCAAGCTTGATGAGGTACTTATCCTCATCACTAAAAAATTCCCCCACGCTGACATCGTTCTATGCAGCGACCATAATATCGACCTTCTGGTGCCTTCGTCATCGCGAACTAAATTTCTTGACGTAGTTCGTTCATTCAATATCTATGAAACCGTGGCCACTCCAACTCGTGTCACAGCCACCAGTAGTTCTCTCATTGACAACATTTTCACCACGATTCACCCGTCACAGTTCTCTTCGAGCACAACAGACACCGGCTTATCTGACCATCATCTTCTTACTCTTAATCTCTCCCTCCCTAATTTCTGTCCAACTGCTCCCAAAATTAGTGTCAAAAACCGATCCTTTAGTCCGGACAACATTGCTTATTTTCAGTCCCTGTTAAGCAGGGAGACTTGGCATTCGCTGTCTGCTCCGGGAGATGCGGACCAACTTTTTTCGCTCTTCCTGTCTACTTTCCTACACCACTTCAACACAGCCTTTCCCCTCTTAAGCCGTCCAATAAAAAATACTAAAGCTAACCCCTGGATTACTCAGGAACTCCGTTCTGAAGCCCAAACTTTGCGGTCTCTCCACCTTGAGCTAAAGTGGTCCCACAACCCAACACGCAAACAACTGTACTGTAACCTTAAAAAATGTCACGCCAAGAATATACGACAAGCAAAGCTCAATCACAATGACTCCATAATTTCCTTGAGTGGGAATATCTCTAAATCTACATGGTCTATGATTAAAGCACAGACCACGGCCCCCATACTGAATTCTAAACTGTCTATCAAAGTTAGTGGAAATGAAATTACAGATTCATTACTACAATGTGAGCACTTTAACGACTTCTTCGTCAATTCATGCAATATAGCCGGGAGACTTCCAAATCCTTCTAACAAGGATCTCTCCTCTCAGAAATCCAACTACACCCCCTCAGGCTCCTCTATCTTCTTACATCCCACCTCACCCATGGAAATAACCAGATTATTGTCAAAACTAAGCACCAAGCACTCTTGCGGGCTAGATGAAGTGCCAGGTTCTCTCCTGTCGAAGTGCGCTAATCTCATCTCGGGCCTCTGTCGTACATCATTAACCAATCATTTTCAGATGGCATTTTCCCCTCTAAACTAAAGGCATCAAAGATAATCCCCATCTATAAACACAAAGGCAAGAAATCTGATATGAATAGCTATAGACCCATTTCACTCCTCTCCTCATTCTCAAAACTATTTGAATATGCCATGCACGACCGCCTAATATCGTTTCTAAACTACCATAACAGCCTATCCCCCAGCCAGCATGGGTTTTTAAAAAACAAGTCCACCACTACTGCTATTTTAGTTTCTCTCCCTCTTTATTTGCTCTGGACAAAGGAGATCAGGCGGTGGGACTATTCTATGATATGACTAAAGCCTTCGACACAATAGACCACACAAAATTTTCCTGGCAAAATTTGAAACTCTTGGTATTCGCGGAACAGCGCTTAACTGGCTATCCTCTTTTCTATCTGAACGTACCCAAGTTGTGGAGCTCAAATCAACAGTTGGACAAGTCATCACCAAAACCTATTCTAAACCTCTTCCCATCCTCTGCGGAGTACCCCAAGGCTCAATTTTGGGTCCACTAGCCTACATCCTCTATGTAAATGACCAATCAGACTCTTTAGATGAAGGTACACTTAGCCAATATGCTGATGACTCAAGCCACCTATTAACCCTCCCTAAATCTAAACCCATCATCGACCTCCCCCCCCTAATGAACAAGCAAGTTGCCAAAATGTCATCCTACTGCCGTGGTAATCACCTCACCATATCGCATTCAAAAACTAAGTATTTGTACTTTCACACCCACAACAATATTCCCTCTTTCAGTCCCCTGGTGCGTCTGGAATCTGTTATCATTCCCCGCTCCAGCTCGGTTAAAGTACTAGGCCTAACACTTACAGAAAACCTTGACTGGTTCACCCACTGTGATCTCGTTGCAAACAAAATTCTAACAGGCTGTTACTTAATCAGAAAGCTGAAACCAATCGTCCACCCCCATGTACTTTTACTTGTCTATTTCGCACATATCAACTCTCACCTATCATATGGCCTGCTGTTTTGGGGAGGTTCTCATCATGCCCATAGGATCTTCATTCTCCAAAAGAGAGCCATTAGAATCATAGCCGGTGTCTCAAGACGGCACTCATGTAGGGATCTTTTCAAAAAGCTTGGAGTTCTTACGCTAGCATGCACCCTCATACAAACAGCTGCTATATTTGTCCGCTCCAATGTAAATCTCTTTCCTCTTAATGAGTCAGTGCACTCCCATAATACCAGAGCCGCCCTCCACATCCACCTCCCAGCCCACAATCTGTCTCTCTTTTCACAAGGCCCGGAATACTTAGCCTCCATCCTCTATAACAAACTTCCAAACCCCATCAAAACCTGCACCACACGACATTCCTTTAAACATCACCTTAAATTATTCCTCACTGCCAAAAGTTTTTACTCCATTAGAGAATACCTCAGTGAGTGAATCTCCTTACTTCAACTGGCTTAGGCCTATGCCGTGGCCTAGTATTATTCACCTATTCTCAAATTTATTTGTGTACTGGGTAACTCTCTGGTATTATATTGTACTCCTATTAATAGGTACTGACAGTCCAAACCAGTGTGCCTGGTATGGCTAAATTAGTATGTATATATTTTGTATATTTGCTTAGTGCTTAATGCTTAATGTAGCTCTTTTCATTGTATATTACCTAATTGTATAATACCTAATTTAGTCACTAGGCCTATCCTAGTTTTACATAATCTTGACGATGCCTATATGTATACATTGTATAGATCAAATGGTAAATAAAAACTCTACTCTACTCTACTCAAGTTACCTGTTGGATGTCTCAAGAAGTCAACATCAAATTTTTCAACTTTTATCATTACGGGAATAGATAGTGAGAAATCTTTGAGCTTCTGTTCTTGCAAAATGTCAAATTAATATTTTAGTTTAATTGAAACAAGACATGAATAGCCCACAATATAATAAGACAAATTTGGATGTTTTTATTTCAAAATACACAAAAATCAATATTTTCATTATTGAATATTGATTAGATAACCATTTAACAAACAATAATTATTGATTAGGTATTGTGTGCATCCCTAGCTCTACGATAGCTAGACAATGATGCAACATTAATTATCTAGACATAGGGCTATCTATAGTAGTAGGCTACTTACCCATGCGAGGGTAGAGTATCAAATACTCTGCGTTACATTGTGGACACGACACTTTGCCGTTCGTGTTTCCTTTCTGTTTTTCGTCCACCCACCTCTGAATGCAGGTCTGATGAACCTTTAACACAGAGTGAGAATAATGTCAGAGCCAAGGAAACAATACACGTGAACGTACAACCTAGTCAACATTGGTGAAGAATTCCAATAACAACTCATTTACCCGCAGAGCATTACCACAGAGGCCTACCCACAGTGCTACCAGTACATATCTCAAGGTGATTTCATGAACGTAACATTCGTTGTCGCTTAATACACGTAGTTCAGTTCAGACAGAAGCCAAGTGAATGACCATGGCTCTAGTAGGTCCGTGAGAAAGTCTTTGATATGATAGGCTGACTGATTGGTTAGTTCTCCAGCTGACAGTAGCCTAATGCTCCATAGCCTACGAAGGTCTGCTTGTTTGAATAAGCACCGCCATATTTAGGCCTATACCGAACATTGTGCTATTTAGTTTCCATCCATGTATTGTAATCCCGAGTGTACCCAGGCAGAACGTTTACCGTTGTTTTATTATTATTAATTTATTATTAGATGTAATGGCCTTGAAATCTGGGTTCATTTCGGCCAGTTAAAAGACACTATAATTGCGATTTTCATATTCGAGAGATGAGTGGTGATAGATTAAGGGCGAAGGACAAAAAACCATGCCGTATGCGGGACATGAACCCACGTCCCCTTGGTGCCGTATTCCTCGGACCTACGCCCTAACCGAACCATCGCGGATGGCAGAACGTTACTGTATTTATGCTAATATAGGCCTCGCTTGGGTATATTATATTTTAAAATATGTTTAAAGGTGGGGTGCGGCCATTATGCACGGAGCAATTTGTCAACAGTAATTATATCCAACTCGTGAAAATTTGAGTGGTCAAAATAGAGGTGTTGCGGAGGTGTGCAAACTTGAGGGCAGCCTATAATTGAGTAAATACAGTAGTTCAATACATAACACAACTCTTTTCCTGGTTTAGATAGAGTTCTTCTCCAACGGTCGGTGACCAAGGCCTATGTGAATTGTGAATTGTTAATTGTAAATAAATATATGGGCACCTCGGCTCAAGCAGCCACCTAGGCCCCTACATCCTTTAAGGTAACTGTTGGTCTCCCCTCGCCTTTCCCCAACCACAAACAACAACTCGTTTCCTGTTACACTAGTTATTGCACCACCCTTGTTTCCTGTTTTGTTCCCCTTCTCAAGGTAGAGTCTCTGTTTCACCTACCTACTATGATAATTAATTAGTAGGCCTACCTATCAAGGTAGTGTTGTACCTTTGGTCATCACAGTATGTAGATGATGTAAAAAGTCAGAACTACTCACCCATTTTGTAGTTCCTCTACACAGGCAAGGCTGAACCCAAGCTGCTTCGGTATCCTCCTCATCAGTTGCGAAGCAAACCCAGCAGTACCGTCTGCTGAAACAAATGGTTTAGGCTTACATGAGATTGGTTGGCGGTAGATGGAACCAGTAGGCCTACCGGTACGGTCTACTGTAGGTCGTATCAATTGATATGCCCTAGTATTATTATTTATTAATTTGTTTTTGTGGAGGGATGTTTCTAGATAAGGTATAGGGTAGCTAGCCTATTAGTGATGAGTGATGAGGACATAGGGTAGGCCTACTTGATTCCTACCCGACTCCTTTTGGAGTCGACCCCAATTTTCAAGGATCCGATTCCTTTGAAAGTTGGTTGCGGTGTCGGATATTGTGTCAGATAACCTAGATTATCTTGTTTAGCCAAGCCAACCTTACAAACAAACAATAGGCCTAAAGTGTTGTTATTCTGCCAAAACACGTTGTTTGGTTTACTCCAGCGGGCCGCCTAGAGCCTAGAACACATTCGGCCGACGAGGGTGTTAAGTATTGGTCAAGGCTAACCACTTTTTCCTTATTTTTATTGCAATCGAGGAGTCGGCTCCTAGTCAATTCCCAAGACTCCGGATTCACCTCCAATATTTACCACCCAATGTCATCACTAATAGGTTAGCTTAGCTATATTATAATAATTTTGGAAGGTGTTAGGCATTAGCTTGCATCACATTTATAATTGTCCATTGTTATGTATATACCTAGTACAGGCTTACTTGCACCATATCACCTGAAGAGCACTTTTCAATAAGGTATACTTGCTCCAACAAAAGAATGCAGATGCTTGGTAGTGGTGGGGGTAGAATGAATGCGCGGTAAATGGAATGTCGCCTTTGTGTATGAAAGAGAAATTACTTTTACCAACGCAAACAAAAATTATCTGTGCTAGATCACAGAGTTCCTACATGTGCAAGATCCACGCTGAGCTAGCGTGAATAGAATTGACAAAGTTGTTATGTTGGGAAAACAATTTCGAGCCACCTGCATTCTGTCGTTGAGACCACTATAGTGCCTTGTGTTGTGTTTGTGTATGATAATAAAAGGAATTTATCCAAATTTCTTGATCGACGAGGCTCAAAAGTTTCACAAGTTATTTCTGACTGAAAAAACAAGATTTAACTTTTTGAAACATTCAATCGCAATCATTCCTCTCAATTATTAAAAATAACATTTTTACGACATTATTATTCGACTGCAGTCACCTTTTTGATTATCAATTGGCTAGGCCTAGACGCTAAAGCCTCCCGAAATTGTTTTTTTATCGTTGTGATACATGTGCACCCTAACTCTGTAGTTCCTATATTTGCTTACTTATCTTCTTCAGGCACTTCATTCGAAGCGGCTTCATCCTCCCCACGTTCAGACGGCTCTTTATCAGTTTCGTCCTCTGCCATGGCCATCACAGTAGGGCCTACTTACGCCGCTAGTGTAGGGTGGTTTGCCTGCAATCCAGAGCATGTTCATCATTTATAAAGATGTCCATTAATGATGTCACACAATTTTTGACCAAATTAGTCAGACCAGCAATCCCCCTCTCCTGTCAAAGGAAGGGCCTAGTCACAAAAAGAGTGACTTCCTCCTCCTCCGTCCTCCCCCCCCACTAAATGGTGTACATCAGAAATTACAAACCACCACCCCCACAGTGCTCTGCAAGTCCCTACAAACAATTTAGGCCTACTAGATAAATTTGTACATGGACAAATCAGTCTAATTTTAATAGCCTAAATATTTGTTTTATAATTTTCATTATCAGCCTCTAGGCCCAAGCAAACACTAAGGATGTGCGTGTCTAAACGATTGGGCATAGGCCTATTCTTATTATTCTCGTTCTTGGTATCAATGTTTGTAAGTTAATGAATAGGGTAGGGCTAGTTCTTAGGCGTACGTGGTAGGCTATGCAGTTTTGTTCATTGACTCAATGGGAGTATCAATATTCAAAGTTCAGGCAAACAAACAGTCATGAAGTTGACAGATGCAGGATGCGGTGCCTACTGATTACAATCCTAACATATTATTAGAGAAGGTAGTAGGCCAAAGGTCTAAATGTGAATGTGTAGGATGACCAAATCATTTTTCCATAGGCCTCATGGTAGGCCTACAACATTTTATAAGCCTTCTGTCAAATGTCAAATCTACTCAATGCAATTTGAAAGTAAATTAGGTATTTTGGTTGTAGGCCTACTACTGTCATTGTCTACAGGCCTAGGCCCCTAGGCCTTTAAAAACCTTTAAAAAAATGTTTTATAAAGTCTGGGCTTTTTATTAGGTTCTCCATGCCTACTAGGTTGTATTCTCATTCTCACTCTCTCCAATCGCAATCCGACAGCTACCAAAGCACTTAGGGCCTATTTGTTCTTTAAACTATTCCTACAGGACCTTTTGCCAGTCCTAGGAATGGTTTAAAGAACAAATTAGTGGGGCCTCCGCCTACCTTCTCAGGCGGAGGCCTACCGCAGCTCTTAGTGTTAATGAATAGGCCTAGGGCCTATGCAAGAAGGCAAATCAATTAGGCCCTAGCCTAGCCAAGGCCTAGATCTAGGCTTGTGAACTGAATCTGACAAGTTATTGTAGGCACGTTCTAGGGACTAGGCTGGAACTTCTTCTGTTCATGAGCCAAAAAACAACAACTTATTTTTTATGTTAAAAACTACGTATAAACCTGCAGATTGTTTTAAAGTTTCTATTTTAAAACACGGAGGACTTTCAACCGAAAAGGAGTATCACCAAAAATAGCAACGATTTAAGGTTTTGTAGGTAGGACTAGGAGTACCTAATAGTTTGATGCGATAGGCCCTAGCAAGCATAAATTTTATTTTTAGGGCTAGGCCTAGGGGCAGGGGCTAGGATACGGACGGCGGAACTTTTTCGGTTGGTATGGACCGGTTTTTTAACAGTTTTTTTCAATAAAAACACTGAAAAACAACTAGGGGCCTACCGGTAAGTAGTTTTAAACGAAAAGGATTTCGGGTGCGCTCTTATCGATTATAGGCCTATCCTAGGCCTAGAACTAGCCTAGCGCGGCACAGAGTAACCAGCTGAAAGTTCGGCTAACCTAACGCAAGTGGGGTTCTAGCCCCCCTAGGCCCCAGGCCTATGCCTAGCCGTAGCATTGACGAACTCTTTTGTCTCTCAAAACAAATTTTTCGAGGTTTTGTTTGCTAGCCTACCTAGCCTAGATGTGGGATGTTGATGCAAAGCTGTAGGTAGGCCTAGGCCCCTAGGCCTAGGCTAGGCCTAGGCCTAGCCTAGGGCCTAGGGCCTAGCCTAGGGCCTACCTAGGCTAAACGTCACCAAGACTCGGCCTTGTTATAAGAGGTAGGGTCTAGGCCCCTGGCCTAGGTCTAAGCATAAAGAAAATAACAGACCCTAGACCTAGGCCTAGGCGTAGGCTAGTAGGCTAGGGGCCTAGGTCATTATGCTTACGCTAAATTGACCACTGGACAACAAAATCGTCAACTTTGCACGGACGTCGGCTAACCATGGGCCCTTGAAGTAAATTTTACGGCCGGGACTCAAGCCTAACTAGCCTCGATATCTTCTAAGTTTTAACACACTAATAATTTAAATTGGTAGAACATTTAGTTTACGGAATAGGCTAGTTACCAAGGCTTATTTGCAAAAATAGTAGATATTTCACTTCACAATGTTGTGTTTGGCCTACGAGGCCTGATAAATCAAAGAACTTACTAAATGTTTCTTCTTCTTCTTTGCTAACCTCTTTGTCGACAGCAGTCTGTTTCGGCCAGTATCTATGGTTTCGGCCAATAGTTTTCTGTCGAATCCGGACCACAAACAGGGGCGTGGCGTCGGCACATGGCGGCAAGTGTAGAGCATCTACCCCTTCAGTCAATGTTCTTAAATTATTTTTGATATATGATATGTTGTTTATTGTCTTAGATAAATACATACATGTAGATATTTAATTAGACTTTGACATTTGAGCCTGTATAGGCTAATTATGATATTACATAATACTATAAATATGTACTAAAATATGAGAGGTTAAGCAATATCTAATCAATCAATATTTTAACGTACATACAGGTAGGCCTACACATCTATTTTCCATATAATTTTCCACTTTCTTCTGTACAAACACCATATTATTTCGGTATTGTATTCAACCATATATATTTTTTTTAAACGCGCCAAACTCAATTTCTAGAAACCTTATTTATTTATTGTTTATTTAATAACCTGTGGTGTAGCACATTGTTTTAACATTTTGTTTTGACACAGTGTTTTATCTATATTAATGTGTTTAATGTCTATGTTATGTTATTTCTATTTAATATTTTTACTTATTGTTTTTTCATGACAAGTCTCAATTTTCAGGTGCAACTGTGCACCAATACCGAATGTATCGTGTGACGCTAAATAAATACAAATACAAATACAAAATACAAAAATGTATTTTTATGTTTAATAGTTGCTTCATCTATTCTCGAGACTTATAAAATGAAAAAGTGCACCGCACCTTTCGTAGACAATTCGATACACGTGTTTCTGCACCATCGACTCTCATATGGAATGCGTCATTAAATCTATTTTTTAGTTACTAGGCCTCTTCGCAAACACTTTTTATATTCGCGTTTGCGAATGAGCGAGTGTAGCCAATCTGCCTGCAAGTGCATTCAGTAGTCTACTTTCCCAAACAATCGTATGACAGAGAGCGGTCTTCATAAGAAATATTACCCAAGTAACCATAACATATTAAAACAGGTTAAACAACAAATTTATACGTTTAAAAAGTGGGGTTCAAACTCCACGAAAAGTTAAATCATATTAATTGCTTTATTTTAGTTATCAAACTATTTTATTATGTACGTGATCTACACACAAATGTTTTCTAATATATAATTAGGCTATAAAAGCCTTTACAAATTAATTTAAAACTGTACATACTAGATTAAAGTTATAATTCTATTTACAAAAGAAAAGTGATAGTAAAATAATACCTATTTCAATCTGATAAGAGGGAAATGGGACACATTTGGCAGTTGGCACATTACTCGTTCAGGAAGTATCCAATATGTATGAAACTTTGCAAAGTAGTCAATACAGCATACATGGACAGCCCTGCGGTCGAAGATTATCAAAATTTGGCGTTAATTATAAAGAAAACAATCCCGAACATGGTAAATTTTGGACTTAAAGAAAGCTCAAAAATTTGAATGTAAATGTAAAAAAAGAAATTCATTTTAGAAAAGTGTGAATTTAAAACCCCTCAGTTCTGCATCCGTGACAACCGACAGAAACTTCAGTCATTTGTGGAGTTAGTTAGCCGAGTGAACAGTTTGCCGGAAACGCATGTCCTATATCCTCTTAACTTACATAGCACTATCAGATAACGGACGAAGTGTCTTTACAGCAGCAAGCATGACAATTGTTTTGTTTTTGTTTTTAATCGGCCTCCTCCATCCCCACACAGCCGTCCAATCTCTCGCCTTGTCGTAACCAAACCGTTCAGCATTGTGTCGTGTCTATTAAATAATATTATATATTCTCACTTAGAGTGAACTAGTATCAGTTTCAGTCTCGAGCAAGCCCATCTTGAAGCTTCAAGGTCCATTAAGTTACCCCCCCCCCCCCCCCACCATCGGGCCCCAACTGGTTGTCTTTAGGTCAAGTTTGCACAAAAATACAGACTAATTATTTATTTGTTTTCAGGATTCAAATTTACGTTAATTGCGTGATCTTATTATCATATCGTCCATGTAACAGTGCATGACATTCTAAAAGCATTATTACTAAGCACATTACTACACCCACACCAGTACCACCACTAAACTGCTATACGTATACTAGACTAGCTACTATACTAACATTACTACTATCTACTATCCTTATTAGCTTCTATACTAACAATACTACTATTATCTACTATCCTACTATACTAACAATAAAACTATTAGCTACTTTACTAACAATACAACTGTATAGTAATGTGCTGTGTAATGTAATATTAATTACATAGATGCAAGAAAAGTGTAGGCTAGGTTGGTAGGTATAAGCTATACCCGAAGGTATAAGTGCCCTACTTATTAATACATTTTCTATAAAAAGTATTAAACGTTAATAAATAATGTTTCTTTGTCACAATGGGCGATAACCAAACTAGGACAAAACCTTTTGCTTAATAATTTGAATATTGAGACTAATTCACTCTCTGTACATTATTGTCAAGAATGTGGCATTACCTACCTGACCTATCTAATAATAGGTAGGTAGATTCTACACAATGCAGTCACGGTTTGATTACGACGATTTTACAGTAATTAATTTACAACAATCAAATTACAAAGATAATTTAACAACATGAATTTACAAAAGTGAATTAATTCAAACATCTTTGTCAGGTTTTAACAATAAAGTTGTCTTCTTTGTTGTGTTGTTTTAATGATGTTCAGTGACGGATGGGTTGAGCTTCTCTTGCACTCTTCTAAGTCTTCTTCCTGTGAACAAGTTTAGGTTATAAAATATGGAGAACATATTTTATTTTAGCCTTGTCGAGATTAATTATTAATACTTGACATAGCAAGTTAAACATATAACAAAGTATACCAGCAGGTACTGTACAGTGTGGACAATGAATGCAATAACGCAAAATTCTATCGTAAACAGTAAACACAATACACTAGGCTAGCAACTAATCATATTGAGAAATTACTTTCTTACCACTACTAACATTACTAACTATTTAAATGTTGATCGAGATTTAATGATTTGAGAAGATTTGAAATTTACGAACTTACTGGGGAATTTCAGGAGAGACGTCTATATTTTTAATTGCAAGTGGAAAGATGATCGTAATCCTGCAATATTCACACTGTTCTTGCTGTACAAAAACATCAGTTTAGAAAATTTAAATACGTTGAGCTCGATTATTTCATTACGAAACTAGAACACAACTGTGAATAGCTGTTTATAATAAAACATTCAAGTCCTGATGAAGAAGACAATAACGTTGACAGTATAAAAAGAAAACACCGTGACAGAACAGCTCGATCAATCACGTAAATGGCAACTGTTGATAGATTGGTTTATCATACTTGTTTGGCACTGTCGACAATGTACTCCATAGATAAATTGCTTAGGTCATAAACAAGTTTGGACTAAGTAGTTACCCAAAATGAATTTATAACGATGTTGGCTTAGTCAGCTTTAAATTTAATATCTCCAACACCTGAAAATAAGTTTTAATTTTTGTGACTGAGTGGGTAGACTTAAACTACGAATTAATTTTGTATAAAAAAACACATTGGTAATAACGACAACAATACAAATAAAAACTGACTGACTTTTATAGATGACACGGAGCATAGATACTAGATACTAGATACTAGATACTAGATACGGAGCATCGAGAGACACAGCCGCGTCTATAGTGACAAAAGTTTAAATACTGATGAGAATGTATTTGAATACAACAAACAATGAAGGTAATAACTTACAGTCTTGTGCTCGTCACCGCCACTGGATTCTCTTGTGTCGGGCAAGGTCCCCTAGATTTCCGCTAGGCTACGCTGCAGCTCACAGGCCGATGCGAGTACTATGGAGTAGATACAGGGGACCATACTTGTAGCTATGCAGGGGACTTTGGATATCGGGCTGCAAAATCGTGTAATCTGAAAGCCAAAACAAGACACAGCAGAACCAGGCATCCAACAAGTGGCAGCTTAACATAAAACCTTTGCTAAGAGCACAACATTGGTAAAATACTCAAATCCAAGGGCAAGACTTCTAGCCAAAGAAAATGCACGCCACCATGAAGGAAGGAATGCACTAAGTCTGGCGGTAGATCAAACCAGAGAAATGATCACTTCGTAATGTTATGCTATCCTGAACAGAACCTTACTTCCTAAGCCCCGCTCCAAGTAAACAAAACCAACAAACTCATCCGGGTTGACTCCGATTGAGCCACCTTGATAGGCCTAAGTAGTCGCCAGTGTACCCCTCTTCGCGCACCATGGTTACTAAGTGAGTGGACACGGACTAGGACACAGTGGGCCATGCACCAGAGGGCCAGGGAGACCGACCAACAGAGCTAGCTGGTTCGCTTAGGGGTGGGGGACCGCTCGGCTACAAGGAAGGTTTCACCCGCACAACACTAAGGTCGCAAGTCCAAGGTCACAGGTCACACAAGAGTCGTCGTCACCTAGGCCATGGTGAACGTAGATTGGTAAAATATAGACTACAATAGCCTAAAGGTTTGTTCACTGGGGGTTATTTCAATATGCCTCTTAATTCATCAGGGGCTGAATAATTTGAGTCCATCGACCATGTCTAATAAGTTGTTGCTAATGTAAAAGGCGAGGAAAGAGACTGAGTCCATCTCTCAAACATTAGCTGTTAAGTGGGGGAGAGCATTACTCCCCGAAACAAGAGGCGAGCTCTGGCGGTCGTCGCCCGGGACCTCTTCCCAGTTCCTTGACGACATCCCCGTCGATGAAGACCATAACCACACGATGACAAAGACGATGACGACCATGACGTGAAAACCCCCTCCCCCTTCCGGTGGCTGGTTCTGAGCAGCATGGGATTATCACCTAGGCTATAGAGTGGCGCAAAATGACCTAACTGTTGATGCGCCCTCAATCTAAATAAACTTTTAAAACACTTACAAATCGAACAAGAGAAATGATGATTTCGTAATATTATGCTAGCTATCCTACAGAACATAGCGTATTAAACACTGATCCAAGTAAAACACTTAAGATTATAGTCAACAACTCACCCGGACTGAGCCATCTTGATGTTAGTAGTCGACGGTGTCGTAGAAGCCGAAATTTTCTTGACAACGAGCTGCAAGATCTTGTGCTCTGAAAGCCAAAGTGAGACACAGCAGAACCAGGCAGACAACAAGCTATGGCATACATAACAACTAAGTTAAAAGCACAACATTATTGAAATACTCAATCCGTCGGTAAGACTTCTGGCCAAAGAAAATACACGCCACCATGAAGGAAGGAATGCACTAAGTCTGGCGGTAGATCAAACCAGAGAAATGATCACTTCGTAATGTTATGCTATCCTGAACAGAACCTTACTTCCTAAGCCCCGCTCCAACTAAACAAATACAAACAAACTCATCCGGATTGACTCCGATTGAGCCACCTTGATAGGCCTAAGTAGTCGCCAATGTACCCCTCTACGCGCACCATGGTTACTAAGTGAGTGGACACGGACTAGGACACAGTGGGCCATGCACCAGAGGGCCAGGGAGCCCGACCAACAGCAACTAGCTGGTTCTCTTAGGGGTGGGGGACCGCTCGGCTACAAGGAAGGTTTCACCCGCACAACACAAAGGTCGCCGGTCCACGGTCACAGGTCACACAAGTGTCGTCGTCACCTAGGCCATGGTGAACGTAGATTGGTAAAATATAGACTACTAGAACCTAAAGGTTTGTTCAACTCTACGACTCCAGTCAACTCACCCGGATCGAGTCATCTTGATGTAAGTAGTCGACGGTGCCTCGCCGATATTCTCTTGATGACGAGATGCAAGATCACGTTCTCTGAAAGCCAAAGCGAGACACACAGCAGAACCAGGCATCCAACAAGCTATGGCATACATAACAACTAAGTTAAAAGCACAACATTATTGAAATACTCAATCCGTCGGTAAGACTTCTGGCCAAAGAAAATACACGCCACCATGAAGGAAGGAATGCACTAAGTCTGGCGGTTAGATCAACCAGAGAAATGATCACCTTCGTAATGTTATGCTATCCTGAACAGAACCTTACTTCCTAAGCCCCGCTCCAAGTAAACAAATACAAACCAACTCATCCGGATTGACTCCGATTGAGCCACCTTGATAGGCCTAAGTAGTCGCCATGTACCCCTCTACGCGCACCATGGTTACTAAGTGAGTGGACACGGACTAGGACACAGTGGGCCATGCACCAGAAGGGCCAGGGAGCCCGACCATCTGTACTAGCTGGCCCGCTTAGGGGTGTGGAACCGCTCGGCGACCAGGAAGAGTTCACCCGCACAACACAGAGGTCGCCGGTCCAAGGTCACAGGTCACACAAGTGTCGTCGTCACCTAGGCCATTGTGAACGTAGATTGGTAAAATATAGACTACTATAGCCTAAAGGTTTGTTACTAGGGGTTATTTCAATATGCCTCTTCATCAGGGGATGAAACCTATTAAATACGGTTGAATAATCGTAAAAGACGAGGTAAGAGACAAAGTCCATCTCGCAAACATCAGATGGGAGTACATTACTCCCCGAAACTAGAGAGCTCTGGCGGTCGTCGTCGGGGACCTCTTCCCCTTCCCTTGATGACCTTCTCTTCGACGTAGACCACGACGTGGGAATCCCCCCTTTCCTCCCCCTGCCCGTGGCTGGTCTGGTTCTTACCGGCATGGGATTGTCCTTCCCATCCCCTAGCCTAGGCTACAGAGTGGCGCATTATGGCCTAACGGTTGTCGCACCCTTAATCGAACGATACCAAATACAAATCTATATCTGTTGAAAATTCTAATAAAAACGTTTTTCTTATTCCCTAGTTTGTCAAATTATTATTCATATTATCTAATATATAAGTGCATTGGCTATTTGACATCGCAGATAACAGACTGGAGGGTTGACCTAAAATGTATATTATAAATCTAAGTATTGTACCTAGTGGCGTGTCTGTTTCTCTTGGGTGACGTTCATAGCAGCTGTGACGTCAGTGCCACGTGACCCTGAAGGGAAGTGGTGTATGTGACTCTTGCTTGATGGAGTATTATTGTTTCTGTTCGCCAACATGATGACTGTGGTGTTTGCTGAAACAAACAACAAACAAATCATCACGTTTATGCTTCCTTTGTATATCAGTGTTTACATCTGAATAAAATAGACGTTCAGTTAAATTAATAAATAAATAAAAGTGTTTGTCTCAAATCCACATTAAGTCACGTAGATCTGGTCTCAGACAAAACAATTAAAATGTACATGAACAAACAAACACACGATTCCAAAATATATGTTGAACTTTTATGTAGGTGACCATATTTCAAAACTAAAAACCCGGAACATGGAATTTCGGGAGAGGGCAAATGTTTTCCATGACACCATTATTCCGCGAATTATTTTACTTATTTTCTAACAAAGGTATCGCTTTTTACTGATTTCGCGGAAACACATATTTTGTAAAAAAAAATATATATGTCAGCTCTAATTTACTAAAATGTCATGCAATGTTAAAACTTTTCTTGCAAATGAACCAAAATGAGTATGAGTTTTTGCATATTGAAAAGTATTTACCTACTTGGTTGCAGTAAGCCTATGTATTTTGTACTTCAAATACATTTATCTGGAGTATTTTGCTCACGTTTGACTGTAGGTCGTGCATTCATGGTATGATGAATACATTACAATCTCTCGCGCACTGAGTCAAGCTAGACCTAACGAACGTCGCAACTACGATACGTGGTATCTACTGTCACTATCGGTTGTATGCTAGGTGAACGATGTTTAAAAGCGCTCCTCAAT
>JAMZAV010005411.1:0-43979 GCA_024449915.1 Sweltsa coloradensis | reverse complement strand
TGGTCCATGGGTTTTGGGACAGCTTAAGCTATTTATCGTAGGTTTATCGCTTTGTCGGCTTTAAGGCTATTCCACCGCGTTTTTCTATTTTCCCAAAATATGCCACCAAGTAAAAAACATAGTTAATGGCTTTAAAACCCTGGCTATTTTAGAAAATCAAAAAATTTTTTTCAAATTTTTCTGATCCGGTACACGGCCAATTTTGCCACCTCAAAAAAATTTTCAACTTCAATTCGCCAAGGCACACCATTCAACGTAGGGTGTTGTTTTTTTGTGACATTAATTTTCAACTTTTTTTCTAGGACTGACTGAGAGAAAACAGATTTTTTTCAAAAATTTGTCTTTCCTGCGAATTTTTTCGTTTGACGGTACAAATCGGTAAAAAAATACCGCAAAACGAAAAAATCACGGGAAAGACAATGTTAAAATAAATCTGTTTTCTCTCAGTCAGTCCATAGGAAAAACAGTTGAAAATTAATGTCACAAAAACACAACACCCTACGTTGAATGGTGTGCCTTGGCGAATTGAAGTTGGAAATTATTTTTGAGGTGGCTATTTTGGCCGTGTACCGGATCAGAAAAATTTGAAAAAAATGTTTTTGATTTTCTAAAATAGCCATTTTTTCAAAGCCATTCACTTTTATTTTGACTTAGTAGCATATTTTGGAAAATAGAAAAAAGCGGTGAATAGCCTTAATGTCTATGTACTAACGTCCATCGGTTGAGACAAACTTTACTCCTGCATCTAACGGCAGTAGCGATATCGACTCGGTGTCGATATGAATTAAGTCCATCGGAGTATACGTTTCTGACTTATCATCGTAGAAGGGATAGCGAACTACTGTTTCGGTATCTATAACCTGACGTTCCTTTGGTTGACAGCTATAGTTCTTTCGGTGTAGAATAGGCTTTATAATGGAAAGTGCGCGAACGTTCTAGTGAGCGAAAAAGCGCACTAGAACATTCGTGTACTTAAATATTAGCTCACTGTCCATTCGCGCATTAGACTATTCGCTCATGGATTATTCGCGCACTCGACTACTGTCGCACTGAAGCATTCGCTCACTGGAATATTCGCGCACTAGATCATTCGCTAAAGCACAAAACCATTCGCTCACTTACCAATTCGCGCGTTTGATTATTCGCGCCACAAAAGCATTCGCTCATTGAAACTTTCGCGCACTAGACTATTCCGGGAACGGCTTTCGCTCACTATATTTCGCGCACAAAAACAGTAGCGAAATGGCATTTCCCCTCACCAGACATTCGCGCAACTAGACTAGGTTTATTCTTCGCTCACTTTCCCGTTTCAGTTTATAAAAGCTAAACAGTTAAAGCTTTGCAGTGTATTCAGGGGCGGACATAGCGTGATATTTACTTGGATTCAATAAGTGATTTTCGATACTACTAGGAAAACGCTTAAGTCCCGCCGCGTTGTTGGATGAGCGTAATTGGTGCATTAAGCTGCCATGTGTTATGCGGATTTCTGTTGTTTCTGTGGAAAGATCATTACAAAGTTGGAGTTTTTTTTAAAAAATTATTAAATTTAGTACCAAAATTATCTTAAATTTTAAATTCTTTTGATAAATCGTCATTAAAAAAAGAAAATAATCGTAAAATTGCGATTTTTATAAGAAATAATTATTCGATTGCGCTTAAATTTTACACGAGTATATTAATTCATGAAATTAAGGTTCTGTGAAAAAATCATTACAATAGGGATAAAGCATGTAGGTGTTATATGTCAAAGAATTATTTAAAAAAAGAAAAAAAAACTTTCGTTTTTTCATGAGAAATAATTTTTCGATTGTGCTCAAATTTCACACGAATATCATAAAAAAAATCATAAAATTAAGGTTCTGAAAAAAAATCATAAAAATCGGATAAAAGCATGTAGGTGTTAAAAGCCCGAAGAAATTTTCTAAAAAATAAAAATAAATCGTAAAATCGCGATTTTCATGAAAAATAATTTTTGGATTGCGCTCAAAAACTTTGGCAGTTCTAAGTTCAGAGATTTCGAAGGCCTCCACAAAATTTCATTGCTATTGGAGTATCGGTTTAGCCGGAATCGGGCTGACAAACAAACAAAAAATACAGGAAAAAAAGGGAAAAAAAGAAAGAAAGAAAGAAAAAAAAACATTTCGGATTTTTTTTCTCCAGTGTAGTTAAATGGAATCTTCGCTTCGCTCGCTTTCGCTCATCCAATAATCGCAAATAGAAAAATAGAAAAAATGTATTGAGTTATGTACATAATAGGAAAACGCTCAAGTCCCGCCGCGTTGTTGGATGAGCGTAATTGGTGCATTGAGCTGCCATGTGTTTATGCGGATTTTCCGTTGTTCTGTAAAAAAAAATTTTTACTAAGTCGAAGATTTTTTTTAAATTAAATTAAATTAAATAAAAAATTAACTTTATTCTCTTAATTTTTTTTATTTCGTCATTTTAAGAAAAATCGTAAAATTGCGTTTTTCATAAGAAAAAATTTTTAATTGCGCTCAAATTTTACACGAAAAATTTTAAATTAATAAAAATTGGGGTTTTCTGTAAAAAAACCATTACAATAGGATAAAGCATGTAGGTGTTATAAGTCAAAGAATTGTTTTAAAAAAGAAAAAAACTGTAAAATTACGTTTTTCATGAGAAATAATTTTTCGAATCGCTAAAATTTCACAAGAATCTCTAAATTATGAAAAAAGGGTTTTCTGTGAAAAAATATTAAAATCGGATTAGCATGTAGGTGTTATAAGTCTAAAGAAATTTCTTTAAAAACCGAAAAAAATCGTGAATTTGCGATTTTCATGAGAAATAATTTTTCGATTGCCCCTCAAAAACGTGGCAGTTCTAAGTTCAGAGATTTCGAAGGCCTCCATAAAATTTTATTGCAATTGGAGTATCGGTTTAGCCGGAATCGTGCTGACAAACACCAAAAAATACAGAAAAAAGAAAGAAAAAAAAAACATTCCGGATTTTTTTTCCAGTGTAGTCTAGTAACACTAAGCGCCAACACATAATTACATACCTCCCATTAAAACCCTTCTAATTTATTTTCATTCACAGGCGGCGCAATATGACCTAACCGGTTGAAGCGCCCTAGTTTCTCACGTCGTCGTCGTCGTGCCAGTGTAGTGAAATGGAATCTTCGCTTCGCTCGCTACGCTCATCCAAAAAGTACCCACAATTAGTTCGCTATACGAACATAAATTAATCCCAAACCCAAAAAAAAAATTTATAAATTGTAAAAAAAAACACAATCGACTTGTGGATAAATGAATGCTTACGCTGTGGGAAGTGTAAATATGTCAAACCGTGTTGGAATTAAACCCCCACATAATAGATTGCAAAAGATCATAAAATTGATGATAGTAAAAAAATCCAAAAAAATAAAAAGTATGAAGGGTTTTTAAAACACAATCGACCTTGGGGATGAATGCATGCTTATACACTGTGGGAAGTGTAAATGTGGGAAACAAACCCTTTTTTTAAAACCCACACACACAAATTGATGATAATTAATAATCCATTTAAAGTTAATTAAAGTGTACAAAACACAATCGGGCTTATGGATGAAAACACGCTGTAGGAAGTGGAAATGACATAAAAAAATTTTTGAATAATATATACACATTTATTATTTAATTGAATTATATCATTTTTAATAAATCTGTTCAATTAACTAAACCTGAGGATTAACAAATTATTAACACTAATCAAATAATAGGTTCACAAATAAAAGGGTTTTGGTACTCTGGGGGTGGAATATCGCTTTCCTCTCGGAAGCCAAGACGTTTTACAGTTTTACCCTCTCCCGCTCCCGTTCCACGTAGTGGGTTTAACGCGTATATCGGGATTAACTGTAAGTAAGGTGGCGTCGAGAGGAGGTGTCGGTTGTTGGTTGCGTGTTATCTCACATAACATGGCGGATACGAGCCTTCTTAACGGAACTGTCATAGACAGAGTGGTTAAATACAATATAGAGCTTGAAATTCTGAAGAAAATGGCTATCTTAACTTATTCAAGCAATTTAGGTGACTTGTTGAAAAGCTTGACAAAGTGGAATTTGTATGGCCATTACGTTTAAATTAATAGTTGCAAATTCTTTTTTGACAATCTTTTTAAGGATGTTGTTAGGACACTGTACGTTTATGAATTAAGAATGCGCAAATATGGAAGGGTTATGGTATGGTAGTATGGTATGGTGTGGTATGGTAGGAATGTTTTATCTCATTTCTTTGAGTGTGTAAGGTTTGGCTGTATTTTTACAAGTTTTTGTTATGTGTGTACCACTTACTACTAAATTATATGTCATAGCCTAGCCTTATAACATTTGTGCTTGATCATTAACATGGTCTAGAGAGAGATTACATTTTTAAATCAAGAAGATGTTACTCTCTCACTTTTGGAGCCAATATATAGACATAGGTATCAATAATAAAAATTAATATTGAACATAATTGTAAAAAAAAAATATATAGTCAAGAGTAAGTGAAATCTAAAAAGACTTCGAACTCGGACTCGAATTGGACTCGATACTTGAGTATTTTAAGTACTCAGACTCAACTCAAATTAACAAATCAGGGCTTGCATACCTATAATTTTCTGTCATTTGCATTGATTTCATTATTAAACAACTGAATAAAGATTTTATGACTGCAAAAATGTACACATTAAAACCATTTTTAATTCATATTTTCATGTCAGAAAGCTGTTTTCTGGGCATTTGACGCAAATATATCTAAAAAAAATATTCGCCTCCAGCAGCCAGACCCCGAAATGGTCCATGGAGTACCAGTACATATACTTGCACTTGAGTTGCCCCAGTTTGTAACTTTCAAAATATGGTCACCTTACATAAAATGCATAAATAGGCATAAAAGGTCAAATATATGTTAAAAACAACACATTAAACGCAATAAATAAAAGTGAGTAAAATAATGACGACTGAAAAAAATGTTTAAGTTTGAAAATTTCAAATTAATACAATAAACCATGGCATTTTTCTGTGAAATAATTAATACTCAATTCAAGGGTAATCTAGTGTTCAGTGGGTTTGGCGCCATTGTTAGCATCTCCAACATTGTTGCCAAACTTTACAATAATATGAAGTGCATTGTTGACATGTCTTTATTAATAGAAACACCTCCTCTCTTGGTTCAGAAAGACTTGTTAATTCAAGAGCAATGTTGTTTAAATTTATTTAATTTGGTTATATAGAGTTTCAATTCAGTAACTTGTACTGGTCTCTTCAAAGTTTAAATAAATAAATTTATAACTATTTTTTTGGTTTTGCATGACAAAAGGCCTGAAATATTTGCCATTCTGGAACAGAATCTTGCGGATTGTCGAAAGATATCAATGTATACACTCAACCATAAGCTACGCACACGAATGGACTGCTGTTTTGAAGACCACATGGTAAGTTTAGTACCTAGCTTGCTAACATATATCTTTAGTAATAAAAGGAGTGAAATGTTCAGGTAAGGCTTAGTAGGGTAGTAGTTTAAGGGCGTTGTACAGTCCGTAGTCAGGATTAAAGTCTGCAGCGTAAAAGAGCACAGTGTTGTAACGTTGGAATAGGGTTGTAAATAACGTTTGTCAGAATCAAAGTCCACGTCGTAAAAAAAGTACGGAAATGGTATCTTTGGGATAGTTTGTATTGGCCGTTGCCGAAACCGTTGTTTGCATTGTAGGAGAGCTTGGAGTTGTTATATTGTTGGTTAAGCGTTGGAACAACTCGTTGGCGGTGCTGTGGTCTACATCGTAAAATAGCACGAGTTGTTATCGTTGGAATAGCGTTGTAAATTTCGTTTCCGGGAGCGGTGTCTGAACTATAAAAGGGCGCAGAGTTGTATCGTTGGAATAGCGTTGTAATGGTCGTCGCTGGAGCCGTTGTCTAAAACGTTGTAGAGATTGTTGTTGTTTCAGTTCTGCTTCGTCGCGTACAGCGTGTTGTTGGCTTCGGCGTTTATGTCCTAAAGTCCATCGGTTGCGACAGCTTCTGTTCTTAATCATAGGGTGGATGGCGTCGTCGGTTCGGCCTTTATGTCCTAAAGTCCATCGGTTGCGACAGCTTCTGTTCTTTATCGTAGGTTGTATCGCATTGTCGTCTTCGGTGTCTATGTACTAACGTCCAACGGTTGGGACAGCTTTTTTATTCTGCATCTAAGGGTAAATAGCGTTGTCGTCTTCGGTGTCGATATGAAGTAAAGTCCATTGGAACATACGGCTCTGGTTTTTTCATCGTTGGATGGATCTTATCTGTTTCGGTATCTATAACCTAATGTCCATCAGTTGAGATAGTGTTAGTTCTTTATCGTAGGGTGGATAGCGTCGTCTGTTTTGCGTCTATGTCCTAACGTCCATTGGATGGGGTAGATTTAGTTTCGCATCGTAGGGTAGATGGTGTTGTTGGTTAGGGGTCAGGATAAGTGTAGTAATGCTAGTCCTACAATAGCATTAGTAGCACTACTAGTAGGACGTATCAGTAGTAGTAGAAAGCAGTAGAGTAGGTACGCACAACACAAAAATTTGTGAAAACGACAGCCAAGCTCTCCTTCCAAAATCTTCGGCTGTGAATGCTGTGAGATAAAGAAGTTGAGCCAAGCATTTCATTCTTTCTCCCTAGTTTCGCATTGAAAAGAAGTAAGATCATTTCGCCTGTTGACGAGCACCAAGCCAACCATTTAAAAAAATAAAAAAAATAAAGCTTAAATTTTAATTTTTTTTTATTAATCGCAATTTTTAAAAAGGAAAAAATCGTAATATTGAAATTTTCATAAGAAATAATTCGATTGCGCACAAATTTTACACGAATATATCAATTTATAAAATTAAGGTTCTGTGAAAAACTTATAACAATAGGATACAGCATGTAGGTGTTATAAGCCGAAGAAATTTAAAAAATAAAAAAAAGTCGTAAAATTGCGATTTTCGTAAAAAAATAGTTTTTTGATAACGCTCAAATTTCACATGAATGTATCAATTCATGAAATTAAGGTTCTGTGAAAAAATCATTACAACCGAACAAAGCATGTAGGTGTTGTAAGTCGAAGAATTTTTTTTTAAATTGAAAAAAATCGTAAAATTGCGATTTTCATGATAAATAATTTTCCGATTGTGCTCAAAAACGTGGCAGTTCTAAGTTCAGAGATTTCGAAGACCTCCATAAAATTTCATCGTAATCGGAGTATCGGTTTAGCCGGAATCGTGTTAACAAACAGACAAAAATACAAAAAGAAAAAAAAGAAAAAAAAACATTCTGGATTTTTTTCTACAGTGTAGTGAAATGGAATCTTTGCTTCGCTCGCTATGCTCATCCAACTAATTTGAATAAAACATCAATTTTAGGTTAGAGCTATGAATTATTCCAATTTTAGGGGGCGTTGGGGTAGGGGGTGGAATATCGCTTGCCTCTCGGACATTTGTGTTTTAGCCAAGACGTTTTACGGCTTTACCGTCTCCGCTCCCGTTCCACGTAGTGGGTTTAACGCGTATATATGGATCTAGCAATTAACTGTAAGTAAGGTGGCGTCGAGAGGAGTTGTCGGTTGTCGGTCGCGTGTTATCTCACATAACATGGCGGATACGAGCCTTCTTAATGGAACTGTCATAGACAGAGTGGTTAAATACAATATAGACGCATGCAGTCGTCATGAGAAATTTAATTAATTAATAAAATTAATTTAAGCATATTTATCATCCATCCATGTAGTAATTTGGATAGGGCATAGTTGATATTGATATTTATGAGCACGTAATTTCATAATTACGAGGGTGTAATTAGTGTGTACTTATTTGGTTTCTCAATTAAATGGAGTGGGTATATCTAAAATTAGTAATAATAAGGTAGTATCATAAGTTTTTTAGATTGTTTATTATAGTAAACATAAAACTACATTTTTTTAAACTTTGTTTAATTAAAATTTCTCGGTAGCTAATGACTCATTTTACTGAAAGTTACTTGTTCTGTTTCTCAAATCAATACAATTTTTTCTTTAGAACGTATTGACTGACTTATTCGGTTTCTCAACTCAAAGGGAAAATTGATACCCTAGTCTAATATACACAGGCATGGTCGAAAACTATTTTGTTTCTAGACTAATCGATATAACATATTTAAAAAAATTATTATTTTAGAGTTGCACTTATTATTAATAATTAGAGTTGCACAATAAAGCAATTGAAATTTATAGAATATCAATATTACCCCTAATAGAAAACTGTTAAATGTATTTCATTGTCTTAGTTATAAGTATGACAAAAAGAGTTTCATCACTAGATTAAAAACTACAAGTATGTAGCACAACACAATCTCAAAACGTATGATGCACAGATTGGCATCAACAGACCAGCCTAACGTTTAGAAAGAACCATCTGTACACCCGACTCCGGTCGAAGCACAAGTTCACTAAGTACATTGATGTCTTCTTGCCTCTCCAGTGAACGAAGTTTGAAATTACGGAAAATTGTTGCCAAAATGGTTTTCTCCTCCAGCATGGCAAACTTCTGCCCAATGCAGTTTCTGGGCCCAGCGCTGAATGGGATGTAGGCGTAAGGGTGGCGACCCTGGACTCTGTCTGGCAGAAAGTTATCCGGGTCAAACTTCTCTGGATTGGGGAAATGTCGAACGTCGCGGTGAGTGTGGTAGATGTGCACAAGCGCTGTGCTTCCTTCGGGCAATACGTAATCTCCTACAAACAGAGAATAAATAGAGCCTACATCTTTGTACTATTAAAAATTAATATTCATCACAATTAAAAGAGGTTCAAAATAAATATCTAAAATTACAGATTAAGGTCTGTCTAGAATGAAATGCATAACTGCTACACAAACACAACGTACCACATTCTGTGTCTGCTTCAACCGTTCGCATGATGAAAGGCACGCTGGGATACAGTCGCATTGTCTCCTTGATAACGCATTCTAAATACTTCATCTCTTGGCAATCCTGCATGGTTATGGTTCGATCCGAACCATGAAATATTCGGTCCAGTTCTTCCACCACCTTCTCCTATTGATAGTCATAAGAATAAATATACTATTAGAATTATGAACACAATGTGGATTATTGGACTATCAATTTTATCACATGCCCAGCATTTGATATTCATTAAAAACCTACATATAAAAATTTCTATAAAAGACAACACATTTTGATTTCTCTTACATAGCCCCTTTTCAATATTAAAACCCTGCAAAATTACATTAGTAGTAGAATAGTAGGGATGCACTCGATAATCGATATTATCGATCGATAATCAATAATGGATAAAATTTTGATAATCGTCGAAAATCAAAAGTCGATCGAAATACCAATAATTGGTAAAAAACGGCCCGAAACACGTCGTTGGTTCGTCGTCGATACACGACGCTTTGCCTCAGTTGTGCAGACAACTAGCAATGTTTGTGTGAATAGCCGGACAGAACACTCGTCTCGCACATTTTAGTGACAATGACGCGGCTAATGATGTTTGGGAAGGGAGTAACAACTAACAGAAAAACACTGATTATAAAATAATTTACGTAGTGCATCTGTCTGTGATCTCGAGGTTGCTCAAGGTCAACCGATGCACGCCCCCCGCCTCCCGCGCCACACTTCCATATCAGTTAATTCATTATGCAACCACTACTTGTTATCTGATCTCCAAACACCGAATACCATTCATGCGGTCACATAATAAATATCGGAATTGAATAACGTTGTAACTTGTAAATGAACAATGATGTATTGGATGCAATCACTAGCTATCAAAACCAACTAAAATCAAACTTCACAGAGCCAAGACTTCTGAGTAACGAATTAGAATAGAAAGGCCCCTTTCTATGATGTGCTCTTACGCTCGCACTCCTTAGGAGCAAATGACAAATGTGAAAACAATATTGTAACAAATTACCAATAAACAAACAATTAATAAATACAAAAACAAAGTAGAATTTGCATGAACTATTATATTACGTTTCAATTAATAGGTACAAATTATATTTTGTCAAGCTTTTCAAGGATGTAGTTATGGTGCAGTGCACGTTTATAAATTAAGAATGCACAAATGTAGAAGGGTAGGCATTCATGAGCTAATTACTTTTGAATGTGTAAGGTTTGGCTATATTTTTTAAGTTTTTTTGTATGCGTGGGTATAATTTAACCCTACCTACTAGGGATGACATGTGGCAGAATCGATTAATCGATTCCTGTCTGCATTGATCCCAAATTGGAGGAATCGATTCCTCACTAGACAGTTTAAATGTTCGCGCATCGTGTTTTGGGGCGCGGCAGAGCGATGAACCAAGAGTCTACTGTCCCTCCCTCTCCCGCAAGACGCCGATCGTACACAAAGGCAGGCAGCAAGGTCAACAGGCGACGACGCAACATTGTGAAATACATCGTTTCATGACGTACAGCGGGCGAGACATGCTTTCACGGGCTCCGCAGAAATATTGCCGCGTATCACGAGTTTCGCGGAAAATGATCACCTAAATAACTGTGTATACAATTTAAAAAGTTTTTTTCTTGGGAATCAATGTCATACCTACTACCTACTTATACCTTAACCCTCATAGTCATACTCTCTTACCTGTACATCAGGGTTTCCTCCTACTAAGAATAATGCCCACGAGATAGCAGCAGTGGTCGTGTCATGCCCTTCAAACATGAAAGTATCCACTTGTTCTCGAATCTCCTCGTCAGTCAAGGTTTTACCGTCTACGGATACTTGCAGCAAAAGATCAAGGAATGCTTTGCGTTTCTTAGCACCTATATTCAACATTATAAATAAAATAAGAAACTAGTAGAACAGGTAATTTTAGATCATTAAAAGGAAAATATATGGCCTAAACACTGTTCTTAGATATTTAATAGAGATATTTCAACACTTGTTAATTTTGTTCAACTTTTAGTTTGAGAAAGACACTTGAAATTTGAAAAGTGTTATTTATACTAGTATCATTATTAAGAAATGTCAATGTGTAGTCCAAATATGTTCCTTTAAATGGAGGGCCTACATTTAAGATGTTAATAAATAATAATATTGTTATAATTTGCTTGAAAGATTTGAAAGTTTGCGTACCACTAATCTTAATTCTCACTTTAACTAATTATTCTAGACTTGTTGTACTATTTATGTACAGAAAAAGCTAATTGAAGCAAAATAAATATGTATTTTACTTCCTTATTCAATGCCTACCTAGAACTTCTTCCTGATCTTGTAGATCTTCATTCTTTGGACTTTTCAATTGTTCTGCTTTACGTTCCTGAATAACCTGTTAACAGTCATCATAAACCAGTATCAAGTTATGTATAGATTGGAGAAGGGTTGACAGGTTGGGAAAGCAAAGAGAACATAAAGCCCAGCCTGAAGGGCGGGGGGCGACAAAACTTTCTACTATGATAACTTATTTAAGTGGGACTCATCATTAAATGTAGGCCTGCTTAAAAAACACAGGTCCTACACAATCATTATATTGTTATGTTGAGGGCTAAGATTATGGAGATAACTAGAAAGCTTCGCAAACGCTTTTTCAGGCGCGTTGTTGGATGAGCGTAATTGGTGCATTGAGCTGCCATGTGTTATGCGGATTTTCTGTTGTTCTGTGAAAAAAACATTACAAAGTCAAGACTTTTTATAAACTAGGAAAACGCTAAAGTCCCGCCGCGTTGATGGATGAGCTTTTTAATTTTTTTAGTTTGCGTGGGATATCTTTACTTTTGCAAGTGCTTTGTTTTGGTGCCTACGCATTGTAGGTGATTTGTTGTCAAGTTTCTATTGTTATCTGTCAATTGGTATTATTTACCGTAAATAACTTATATTAAAAGCTTTATTTCTATGGATTCTGGCTAACTTTTTCAACTTTTTCTTTCAAAAGGTACTACATCACCATAAACCTTAATGTCCATGTATAATATGAACGTTGTAGCCCCACCCGTTTGGTCAGAATTGGCCCAAATGGCACGAAAATATCGCACAAAAAATCAAAAAATTTATATTAAAAGCTTTATTTCTATGGATTCTGGCAAACTTTTTCAACTTTTTGTTTCAAAAGGTACTACATCACCATAATCTTAATGTCCATGTATAATATGAACGTTGTAGCCCCACCCGTTTGGTCAGAATTGGCCCAAATGTCACGAAAATATCGCACTAAAAATCGAAAAAAGTCGTAAAAGTACGATATTCATGAGAAATATTTCTTCGATTGTACCCAAAAACAATACACCTCTAAGTTCAGAGATTTCAAAGGTCCTGTCAAATTTTCATCAAGATCGGCTATGCCGTTTGCCTGGTAGAGAGTTAACAAACAGACAAAAAAACAAACAAAACAAAAAAAAACAAAAAAAAACACCCGAGCTAAATTTTTTGGGGGTCAGTGAAATTGAAGTCTTCGCTTCGCTCATCCAATTAAATTAATACTTGGAAGCTTCGCAAACGCTTTTTCAGGCGCGTTGTTGGATGAGCGTATGTTTTTTTAAACAAAAAAAGCATAAAATTGCGATTTTCATGAGAAATTATTTTATGATTGCGCTCAAATTTCACACAAATATATAAATTCATAAAATTTAGGTTCTGTGAAAATATCAATATAGTTGGATAAAGCATGTAGGTGTTATAAGTCGAACAAATTGTTTTTTAAATAAAAAAAAGCGTAAAGTTGCGATTTTCATAAGAAATTATTTTTTGGTCGCGCTCAAATTTCACAACAATCTATAAATTCATTAAATAAAGGTTCTGTGAAAAGCATGTAGGTGTTATAAGTCGAAGAATGTTTTAAAAATTAAAAAAAAATCGTAAAATTGCGGTTTTCATAAGAAATAATTTTTCGATTGCGCTTAAATTTCACACGAATATATTAATTCATAAAATTAAGGTTCTGTGAAAAAATCATTACAATCGGATAAAGAATGAAGGTGTTATAAGTCGAAGAATTTTTTTTTAAATCCAAAAATATCGTAAAATTGCAATTTTAACGAGAAATAATTTTTCGGTTGCGCTCAAAAACGTGGCAGTTCTAAGTTTAGAGATTTCAAAGGCCTCCAGAAAATTTCATTGCAATCGGAGAATCGGTTTAGCCAGAATCGTGTTAACAAACACACAAAAATACAAACAGAAAAAAAAGAAAAACGAAAAATAATCGTAAAATTGCGATTTTCATGAGATTTAATCTTTCGATCGAGTTTTGGCACGTGGCAGTTCTAAGTTCAGAGATTTAAAAGGTCTCCAGAAAATTTCATCGCAATTGGAGTATCGGTTTAGCCGGAATCGTGCTAACAAACAGACAAAAATACAAAAAAAAAGAAAGAAAGAAAAAAAACATTCCGGATTTTTTTCTCCAGTGTAGTGAAATGGAATCTTCGCTACGCTCATCCAATGATGTAATGCAATGACAATCATGATAAACTTATTACTTATTACAGTTAAATATTATTACAATCTTAAATAGGTATTGAAAACAACATTGTATTGAATATTGGCTTGCCTTGTTTGTAAACCCATGCAATATTTTCAGGCACTCTCGATGTCTTTTCCCCGACTTTGTCAAACCAAACGTGAAGTCAAAGTGAAGCCATGGACGGAATGAACGGCTTAATGTTATCTCGCTGATACTGAAATATTTAATAAAATTAGCCTATATATAAATGTTTTGTGAATGTATGAAAGCACCATAGTAATTGATATTTAAAGGTCAACATTAATAACAAAATTACCAGTACCGGTAGATAAATTAAAAACAATATTTAGCTCTTGAAGGAACTGGGTAGACATTGTCTTTACACTAGGAAAACGCTTAAGTCCCGCCGCGTTGTTGGATGAGCGTAATTGGTGCATTGAGCTGCCATGTGTTAATTTTAAATAAAAAAAAATAAAAAATGAACTTAAATTTTTTATTTATTTAATTAATCGTTATTTAAAAAAAGGAAAAAATCGTAATATTAAAATTTTAATAAGAGATAGTTATTCGATTGCTCACAAATTTTACACGAATATATTAATTCATAAAATTAAGGTTCTGTGAAAAAATCATTAAAATAGGATAAAGCATGTAGGTGTTATAAGCTGAAGAAATTTTTTTTAAATCGAAAAAAATCGTAAAATTGCGATTTTAATGAGAAATAATTTTCCGATTGCGCTCAAAAACGTGGCAGTTCTAAGTTCAAAGATTTCGAAGGCCTCCATAAAATTTCATCGCAATTGGAGTATCGGTTTAGCCGGAATCGTGTTAACAAACACACAAAAATACAAACAGAAAAAATAAGAAAAACAAAAAAAATCGTAAAATTGCGATTTTCATGAGAAATAATCTTTCGATTGCGCTCAAAAACGTGTCAGTTCTAAGTCCAGAGATTTTGAAGGTCTCCAAAAAAATTTCATCAAAATTGGAGTATCGGTTTAGCTGGAATCGTGTGAACAAACACACAAAAACACAAACAGAAAAAAACAAGAAAATCGAAAAAAATCGTAAAATTGCAATTTTCGTGAGAAATAATTTTTCGATCGATTTTTCGCACGTGGCAGTTCTAAGTTTAGAGATTTCAAAGGTCTCCAGAAAATTTCATCGCAATTGGAGTATCGGTTTAGCCGGAATCGGGTTAACAAACACACAAAAATACAGAAAAAAAAGAAAAAAAAACATTCCGGATTTTTTTCTCCAGTGTAGTGAAATGGAATCTTCGCTTCGCTCGCTACGCTCATCCAACTATCATTGTAGTTCAATATGATCTGATCTTCAATATTGGTTGCCATTGATCAAAACTACCAATATTTTTTTAATATCCATGATAATAGAATAAAATTAAAATACCATTTTAAACTAGTGATAAATGATAAGATATCAAAATTATGATACAGTATCAATTTATGGTTGGGAATATTTTTGATATCAATATCATTATCTGAACTAGGCCCTACAAATCAAACTATAGCAACATTTAAAAAATACGTGTAAACAAATTAAAAAACATGAATAACAAAATTGATTGTATATACAGGGGTTGAAATAAACTTTTTAACCACTAGCTCTTTGGGCTAATGGCAACAATAGTCCTAGCCCAAGAACATTTTTACTAGCCCGCAATCAAATAGGTTATATAGTGATGCAAAATGATCATACGTGAATGTTTCAAGTCACAATATTTGCCGTATTTGACGTGTGGGGGATAGGGAGCAATAGGAAACGAATTTTCACTATAATATTAATAATATTAGCCTAAATTAAGAGATTGTTTTTTTGTTTATTTATATATTGAGAACAATTTTACATACTAAGTAGCACACAACTAGGCATACCGGTACTGGAAACTTGCTAGGTTATTGGTAGTAGGGGGGCAACAGGTATCTCGTGCATCTTTCGTGGAAGAGTTTTGCGGTAAGTTGTATTCTATTAGGTAGTAGGATACAAGTTTTTTGCACTTTCCTTGCAGGCCATCCTATGCTGCAGAGGGCGTCGGGGGCGTCGCGACGCCCTTACACGTTTTTTAAGAGGGATGATTTTATATCTCGTGTGCCTTTTGTGATAGTGTGTTGCGGTAAACTATATTTTATTAAGTAAGAGCATACAAATGTTTTGCACCTATTTTGCAAGTCCTGGTATGCTTGAAAGGGCGTCGGGAGCGTCGCGACGCCCTAAACCGCTTTTTTAAGAGAAATTATTTTTTATCTCATGTGCCTTTCGTGATAGAGTATTGCGGTAAACTGTATTCTATTAAGTAATGACATACAAGGTATTTTCACCAACCTTGCAGGTCCTGGCACGCTTCAGAGGGCGTCGGGGGCGTCGCAACGCCATAAAACGGTTTTCTTAAAAGAGGGATGAATTTTTATCTCGTGTACCTTTTGTGCTAGAGTATTGCGGTGAATTGTATTCTATTAAGAAATAGCATACAAGTTTTTAGCACCTACCTTGCAGGTCTTGGCACGCTACAGAGGGCGTCGGGGGCGTCACGACGCCCTATAACGCTTTTTTAAAGAGGGATTATTTTTTATCGCATGTGTTTTTTGTGATACAGTATTGCGGTGAATTGTATTCTTTTAAGTAATAGCATACAAGTTTTTAGAACCTACCTTGCAGGTCCTGGTAGGCTTCAGAGGGCGTCGGGGGCGTCGCGACGCCCTTTAACGTTGATAAAGATGCTTGATTTTTTATCACGTGTGCCTTTCGTGATAGAGTATTTTGGGTAAACTGTATTCAATTAAGTAATATCATTCAAGTTTTTTGCACCTACCTTGCAGGTCCTGGTACGATTCAGAGGGCGTCGGGGGCGTCGCGACGACCTATAACGTTTTTTAGGGTGATGTTTTTTTATCTCGTGTAACTTTCGTGATAGAGTTTTGCGGTGAACTATATTCTATTAAATAATAGCAATCAAGTTTTTTTAACCTACTTTGCAGGTCTTGGTACGCTTCAGAGGGCGTTGGGGGCGTCGCGACGCCCGAAAACGTTATTTATGAGGGATGATTCTTTATCTCGTGTCCCTTTCGTGATAGAGTATTGCGGTAAACTGTATTATATTAAGTAATATCATACAAGTTTTTTGCACCTTGCAGGTCCTGGTAGGCTTCCGAGGGCGTCGGGGGCGTCGCGACGCCATTTAACGATGATAAAGATGCTTGATTTTTTATTACGCGTACCTTTCGTGATAAGAGTATTGCGGTAAACTGTATTCTATTAAGTAAAAGCATACGAGACAGTTTACCGCAATACTCTATCACGAAAGGGACACGAGATAAAGAATCATCCCTCATAAATAACGTTTTCGGGCGTCGCGACGCCCCCGACGCCCTCTGAAGCGTACCAGGACCTGCAAAGTAGGTTCAAAAAACTTGATTGCTATTATTTAATAGAATATAGTTTACCGCAAGACTCTATCTCGAAGGTACACGAGATAAAAAAACATCACCCTAAAAAACGTTATAGGTCGTCGCGACGCCCCCGACGCCCTCTGAATCGTACCAGGACCTGCAAGGTAGGTGCAAAAAACTTGAATGATATTACTTAATTGAATACAGTTTACCACAATACTCTATCACGAAAGGCACACGTGATAAAAAATCAAGCATCTTTATCAACGTTAAAGGGCGTCGCGACGCCCCCGACGCCCTCTGAAGCCTACCAGGACCTGCAAGGTAGGTTCTAAAAACTTGTATGCTATTACTTAAAAGAATACAATTCACCGCAATACTGTATCACAAAAAACACATGCGATAAATAATCCCTCTTTAAAAAAGCGTTATAGGGCGTCGTGACGCCCCCGACGCCCTCTGTAGCGTGCCAAGACCTGCAAGGTAGGTGCTAAAAACTTGTATGCTATTTCTTAATAGAATACAATTCACCGCAATACTCTAGCACGAAAGGTACACGAGATAAAAATTCATCCCTCTTTTAAGAAAACCGTTTTATGGCGTTGCGACGCCCCCGACGCCCTCTGAAGCGTGCCAGGACCTGCAAGGTTGGTTAAAATACCTTGTATGTCATTACTTAATAGAATACAGTTCACCGCAATACTCTATCACGAAAGGCACATGAGATAAAAAATAATTTCTCTTAAAAAAGCGTTATAGGGCGTCGCGACGCTCCCGACGCCCTTTCAAGCATACCAGGACCTGCAAAATAGGTGCAAAACATTTGTATGCTCTTACTTAATAAAATATAGTTTACCGCAACACTCTATCACAAAAGTCACACGAGATAAAAAATCATCCCTCTTAAAAAACGTGTAAGGGCGTCGCGACGCCCCCGACGCTCTCTGCAGCATAGGATGGCCTGCAAGGAAAGTGCAAAAAACTTGTATCCTACTACCTAATAGAATACAACTTACCGCAAAACTCTTCCACGAAAGATGCACGGGAAATAAAATCATACCTCTTGCTCCTCTACTATGGTGCAAAATATTAAGATTTTTTTTAACAGCAATTAATTGGGAACTTTGGAAAAATTACTTGCCTGTCGGGCTAGTGAAATGAGATTTTTACTAGCCCGAGCAAAGTTTCACTAGCCTCGGGCGAGCGTTAATTTCGACCCCAGATTATATATATGAATTTTGGGAGATAAAAATGTTGGCACAAGGAAATACCCAAGAAAGTAGATTTCTTACTTAAATTTCGTATGATTGGAGAAGGGTTGACAGGTTGGGAAAGCATAGAGAACATAAATAACATAAAACCCAGCCTGAAGGGCTGGGGGCGACAAAACTTTTCACCTGCTGATGACAACTGCAGCTAATTTAAAGTTGTTTGTTACCTTAATCCACGACGCGTTTCGTCCTTCTGGGACTCATCAGGCGGATGGTGGCCACTAAAAATCAGCTAACGACATGCAAACAAAACTCACAACACATAACCAAACCTGTGGTAGGGCCACGCAAATTAAATTTCGGTTAGATGTACTTAATGGTGTAGGCTCCGGATACCCTATTGTAAAGACGTCCTGATTGTTACACATGGTGGAGGTGCCGGGTCATTAAACATGAGTGTGAGAATACATTATTTATGTATTTTTGGCGATATATTGAATGGGCAAGTGCTGGAAATAGAAGATGCTGCGTTTTGAACAAGTTTTGTCAGAAAAATTAATAAAATATATTTAATATTTTCATCATAGATTATCATAATGTTATTGATAATCAAACGATAATATTGGTTATTATGTGCATCACTAACTGGAAGTATTAGCAGACGAGAACATTTCTTAAAACAATGCTACTACCTAGTGAAAATTAACTGATACACAGCGACTATGCTTCTACAGATATAGCAATAAAGTCCCGTATGTTCTGTAACTAATGAAAAAATAAGCGAAGTATTTAAACTGCAAAATGTGCATTTACAAGACAGAATTAGTACGCTAACTCCATGGTCGCGGCCCTCTTGGCTGTAATATACTTGGCTTTGGGTCAGGCGCGGTCCTAGCCCCAAAAATGGGGGCAGCCCAAGTGTAAAATCCGGAACGTCCTGGGAATCACCCCAGAATTACCCCCCAGGCCATTTTTTTTAAATTTGTGCTCTTTAGAAAGTATATTTTTGACTCTACAAAAATTCTGGATATTTCAAAGGCATATTTATGACAAAACTCGTATTCAATGATTTTTTTTTAGGAATTTGCATTTGCAATCACAAAAACAACAAAATTGGGGCTCATGGTAACGAAAAATTTTCAACGTGCAAGTTATAAAAATTGTATTTTATGAGCTTTTGTATTATTGGGAACTCATGTAACACAAGGATGATCTAATGAAATTTTAATGAAGGAGGCAGAAGTACATTTTGTACATCAAAATCATCATATCTCAAAACAGAAAATCAGAAAAAATTATCAGAGAATTCAGGGAGAAGTAGTAGAACCACGCCTGCATGGGGTTCCATTTTTGTGGAGAACTTTTAAAGGCGTGAAGGTAACTTTTCTAGAAAGTAGATTTCTTTCTCTCTGGTTTGCCATTAAATACACATGTTCAACTTTTATCCCCATAGATTATCTGCGAGCATTGCATTAGCCATGTTCTGTCTTTGTGTTTTTTTTTATCAAATACTTACTTCAAATAATATATTGGACATGCAAGTCAGGCAACCATGAGGAATGTTAAAGTGACAATTTTTGAACAAATAAACTTACTCGTACACAGCCTGCACATATTCCGAGGATACATCTTCTTGAGCATGGATTTTTACTCCCATCGCAAATTCTGAAAAATAACATTGTGGGTATAAAGTACATATTACATAAAATTTAACACATTTTCAAATATGTTTGCACTATGCAGTATACCGTAATTATTTTCGGTTTAAGAGTTTGAACAAATAATAAATGATTCCAATTTCCAAAAACTCTTCCAAGTATGTAAAATTAAACAATTGCTTTATCTTCCGATACTACTTTGGCGTACAATAGATGGGTGAATCATTTTCTTGATGCAATCAATGCTAGTAACAATCAATATGTTACAGTTAAAAGTTGCTCAGTTAATCATTACTACTACCAGTACTTCTTCAGTAAGTAGCTACTTGAACAGCTCCCCCGTCTGGGCCCAGGGTAGAATTGGCCCAGAGCATGGCTCTGCTAATCATACAAGAAAAAAAGTCCATCTTGCAAACATCAGCTAGTAAGAAGGGGAGTATATTACTTCCCGAAACTAGAGTCGAGCTCTGGCAATCATTGTCGGGACACCTCCCCCTTCCCTTGACGACCTCCACGACGACGACAATGACACAACGAACGATGACAAAGACAATGATGACCACGACGTGAAAATCCCCCTTTCCTCCCCCTACCCGTGACTGGTTGACCACTCCTCATATCCCCTAGGCTAGAGTGGCGCATTATGACCTAACGGTTGACAAGTCCTTACACTCAATTAACCAAGTAACTACTTGAATGTCTACTTTAACATAATCCACTAATACTATAGACAACTACATCATAAAATGAGTTCACGTACACTTATTTAATTTTGTACCTAGAGACCAACTTGTTTTACTGATACTAACTATTTAATGCTTTTCTTTAGAAATAAGTCGAATAACTGCTATACCGTAGTATATGAGAGTAGATTAAAACATACCACAAATAATATCCAAGGCACACAGAGTGATGAAAGGATACACATTGAATCCTTTCACTCCTGAAGAATCCACGTTTTCCTGGAGTTTTTCGACTAGCACTCTACCATTTTCAACAAATATGTCGAAGAATGTCTCGAGGATTTTAAAGTGGAAAGTTGGAGTGATCATCTTCCTGTGTGACTGCCATTTTGAACCTGAGAATTCAATACACAAATGTCAAAATAAATTATCAAATAATGAGACGTGGGAGCGCAGCAACCGAGTCTTACAATGCAAGTCGAACGGGTCTTGACTGTGATAAAGTTGTCTTGTTTGTTTGTTCGGTCCCATTTGGCCGAAACGCCAAACAGATTGAGCTGAAATTTTTAACAGATATCCGTGACCACTCACCAGTATACCAAGAACGGCTAACAAAATGAGGAAAATCAATTGCGATTTAAACCTACAAGAAATAATAAATTGAACATAGTCTGGAAATGTGTAGGATTTAATTTAACAACAATGCTTTTGTTCATGAATTAATTTTTGTTGAATACATTTTTGAATGTCAGGCGGTGACCAAGGTGTACCGAATCTGACACGCTCAAGGTTACCCAAAATACTGGCTATGTTTACTATAGTACAGTATATATGCATTTCAATACATGTTCTATAATTTTTTTAAATACAATCCGGAAATAAAAAAATTCTACTTTGACCGTTGTTTGAACCCGGGTCTCCCACATTCCGGGCATAAAGGCACCTTAGCCAACTAGACTAGGAAAACGTCAAAGTCGTTGTTAGACAAGTGAGCGAGTCATGTGTCGAGTACCCGGGAACATTAGCATTAAATTAATTGATATATTATATCATAATACTAAATTATATAAATGATAGGGTTTTGAGTTTAGTTGGTAAGGGCATGCCAACGGTAAGGCCATAATGCACCACTCTAGCCATTGATAGGCTAGGGAAGAAAGACCCATGCAGATGCTAATTCCAGCCATATGTAGGGGGAGGAAAGGGAATGTTACTGGGTACTCAACACATGGCTCACTCACTCGTCTAATAACGACTTTTGTAGCTAAGGGAAATGTGGCTATAAGTAGAGACATTAGATTAATTCGTTCTCTTGAACTAAGGTGAAAGTGTATTATACCCGGATAATTCCTTCGCTTCAGCTCTGTTTCTAGCATACTAGTGCCAATAGCCAGTGTAGAAGTGCTTACACCAATACTTCAGAGTGTTAACACTAGGTCTGCAAACAAACAAATCTAATGATTCGTGATTTGACGATGAATGATTCGAATGACAAAAATAGGAAAATCATATAATCATATTCATATAATCAATGTTTGCATTTCAAATTGTAAGGCAGTATTTAATTAATGCTTAACTGCATTTTTTAAATAGCAGTTATTTAAATGGAAAAATAAAAAACACAATTATTGCATCCGTAACAAGAAACTATTACATTTTTCATTCATTCCGTTGTTTTATATTTCTTGTAAAATAACAATAAGTAAATAACATTAAGAAAAACAATTAACTATATACGCAATAAATAAACAACAATGCATTATCTTGCTGTCCAGTAGTACAAGTACAGATCATTTTAGTTTTTCCAATGTATGTTAGTTTGAATTTTGCACAAATTTAATCTTGCTACAAAAATCCTACTTAAAAGAAATTCAAATTTGTGCCCCAAAATCCTAATTTCTAAATCATAAAAGCTTTTATTTTATTCTTGCTGAGTATTATTGCTGCTGACTCGTTTGCTTGGCTCCGTCGTCGAACAAGGAAAACGCCAATCGTTGCTATACTAGGGATAGAGCCATGTTTCATTCTGCATCGGACTTGATTAATGTTTAAAATTTGTACAATATGGAATTTCATATATTACGTTTACATGCATTTTTGAAAACGTTTTGACTTGGGTAAATCAAAACTAATTCGACGTCCGTATACATGAACTGGTTTCAAATCGATCTCAAACTTTGTTTAGTTGTTTAGTTTTTAGTGTACATACATGACGGTTTTGAAAATAGTTTTGATGTCAAACCCAAGAAAATAGTTTTGACTTGAACCAAGTCAAACCCAGTTTCAAAGCTAATAATGCTGTTTTCAAACTCAAAACGTTATTAAATCGATTTCAAACCTTCATGTATACGTAGTAATAGGTAACTCTCAAATCTCAAATTAAATGTAATCTTATATATTATTCATGAGACACCATTATAGAACATAGCCAGTACAAAATACGAGTAAAGATTACAAGACTTACTCATTCTCCCAGCAGAATTTTGGAGAACCCAGAGCGTAGATTTGTTATTGCTTGGTCACTACATGCATTCACCGCCTAACGAACATGATTCGACAAAAATAATTTGTTCAAGAACAAAAGCCATTGTTGTTAAATTAAATGCTACACATTACCAGACTATTTTCAATTTATTATTTCTTGTAAAAGAGTTTAAATTTGTAACTGATTTTGATAAAATATTAACACTTTAAAACACCAGTGTATAAAAGGCCTGGTGTGGGATAGGGAAATACCCATGCAGTGCAAGATGACACTATACAAGACCTACTTCATACCGATCCTCACGTATGCGGCAGAAACCTGGACTATGGTGACAGAGAAGAAAGCCCAAATACAGTTGGCGGAGATGAGATTCCTGAGGAGCACAGTGGGCAAGACAAGAAGAGATAGAATTAGAAATACGAACATCAGAGAGATGCTTGAGGTGGAGAAGTTAGGTGACAGGATGGGAGGACAAGGCTGAGATGGTTTGGGCATATGAAACGAATGACGGAAGAGAGGATGCCCAAGAGAATGTATGAGAAAAGGATTGAAGGAGGAAGAAGAAGGGGGAGTCTAAGGAAGAGGTGGAAGGAGATCATAGCAAGAGACCTACATAATAGAGGAGAGAGCTGGGAGGATGTAGCAGAGACACGATTGTGGGAGGATAGAAAGAAGTGGAAGAATTTGGTTGCAAAACCCAAGCTGACCCTGCCATAAGTAGGAAACGGCGATGGATAATGATGATGATTAACACTTTAACAGCCACCACAAAACTGGTCCCAGATGTTTTGTTTTAATTTTAGCGCAATCTGGTCAGCGGTACAGCCGTTTGATAACAAAATCACTCACTCACTCACTAACACAGGCCCTTTTGAGTTCAATTGTAAGACAGTCATTTACTCATTTAGCACCCTCGTCTAAAGAGAAGGCCCACTCTGGGGAATCTGTTGCGAAAACGAAATGTTTCAACTTGCAATTTGGTAGGCGATTAATTTGATGTTTCTGCAGTGAATTTTTTTATAATTTTTTAATTTAGCATGTTTTTGTCTGTTTAGGTAATTTTAAAGGCCAAAACTAATTACAGCATGCATGAGAAATGGCAAATTAGAATGAACTGCAATTTTTGTCACATGTTTAATGCTGAGTCTAGAGAAACAACTTTTTTGTGGATATCGTTTTCCATTTAATTGTTTTGATTTTTTAGTTTTTGTCGAAAATGTGACTCAAAATCAGGCGAATATAGCCCAACCTGAATTATACCTTTAACACCGTTGGGGAGTCCCGCGTAACACATGCTTCTCTCCAGAGATCGCGCTCCGACTCGTATCAGTCACGTGGTCTCGATGGCTGTGCACAGACTCGCCAGGCAGCCCGAGCGAGAGAGCAAGAGCTGTGTGAGCCGCGATCTCCGAGCTATCTAATATAACTACATAGCGGTAGGTCAGGGTCAGTTAAACATTAAATTACGGAACTGCAATGATTCACATTGTCTTGAACTTGACCCATGACGACGCACTGTCTTTTTTATTTTGACAGTCGGGCATCGGACATAGGCCGTGAGCTATAATATACCAGTGCCTGAATATCATTGCCAGTAATTGAATTTGTAATCAATACCACACTTAGAAATACGATTTTGTGTATGAAATAGTTTTATTTGACAATCACAAAGTAAACTGCTATACTAATTACAATTCCATCCAAGATCATTGTGGAGTGGCAGTAGCTTTCAGATGGTGAGATTTATGCTAAAGGCAGGCCATGAGTCAATGTTGAATGATGGTAATCAGTTTTACATATAACCTTCATATAACAGTGGTGGGATAATAGTATTATAAGTTTACAATTGCAGGACAATGTGAAATATTAATGTTATAGTCCCCATTATTAATAGCATGTAGTCTGCAATTATTACTGATAGAAATAGTATATTCGTTGTCTTTACCTTTTACACTCAAATAATTATTTGAGAGGCCTTCGGTCCGATCCCAGCCACCGGCAATCCTCTAATAAAGTTTATTTATGCGCTCTCAAGCGAGTTTTATATCTTCCAATTCGCACACGTTTATTTCGTTCATATTTTTAAATTTAAACTTTGAAAACCACAATAAGTTGTCATCAAAATTAATATTATTGTTATATTATTATTTCGTTCACTTTAAATCTATGCCCTCAAGGGTAAAGCGAGCAATGAAGGACACAGCAATAGTTGGAAGAGAACTAATATTTTTACGTGTTCGTCATTATTTACACTAAAAAAATCATTTCAATTTCACAAAAAGTAATAATTTGATGTATATTAAATGAAAATGCCATAAAAATAAAACTGTAGTATATTAAATGTGTCTTATCATTGACGAGGGTATTTTATAAAAATTTCCCATTATAATACAATGATTGTTGTACAGATGTTTTCATTTTCAATCGATTTTCAAGCAGATCAGAGTAATTATTTCGCGGTATGTGATAATTTATCATCGTGATAATCTACAAATGGATGTGAGTATGACTATAACTTTTGACCAACAATGACATTTTGTTCAATAATCAATACCTACTGAAGTCTGATTCTAAGATCAATCTCAGCACTTTGATATTTCGGAGTCCGACAAACGTACGGCCGTCTTGTAATGATTTGACAAGATCGACTTGAATATTGCAGAACAATTATTACAGTATGTAAAGAACAGAACAGATCAGTCATCAAATAATTATACGAGAACGAGACAGAGAGAAACAAATAAATTCCAAAGAAGGAATTCCAATTTATCCTGATTATACAAACAATACGTACCTGTAACTGAAACACATTGCCATGAGTGCGTCTACAATAATCAATACACATAATTCGCACATCATAATATATATTTTATATAAAATGACAATATAAGCTAGCCGCCTAGATCTCTTTTGTTGCTGCAATACGAATAAATATAAGTGAATAGTATCGATAAGCATAAGAAATAAATTATGACAATTTCAAGAAAATATTTAGTTTTCCTTGTGAGTGGCAACTCAGAACTGTAGAGAAACGACAAGTAAAGTTTAATGCTGCTTCAATTATTTAATTATTTTCATGCCATCAGCACTATAATGTGTAACTGGAAATTGCGATGTATTATATCCTCTTCCCCCCCCCCCCCCCCCCCACCCCCCCCGCCAGAAAAACTCAAGTCTTCATCTTCACATTCTGTTTATTGCGAGCAACACAACGAGTTTTTTTTGTAGTAGACAATTTCGGTTGAGCCTGTTAAAGCCTTCATAACAACGAGGTATACATTATGTAATGTATTATACTCCTAGCCCCCCTCCCACCCCCACCAAAACTAGATTGTTCACAATGTTAGAGGAACATGAATAATACTATGGAATTAATCGAATAATATAGATATATTTGGCGTGAATTCTGATTAGAAAACAGTCACATGGAAGTTGTATAGCCATATGGCTGTCAAGCTAGTTGCCATTACCACCCTACCCCACACCATAGAACAAAAAACAACTGTTCGTTCATCAGTTTTGTCGTACCACCATACCACGGTATCGGAAGACAATCACCAGCGTCAAGCAACTGTAAATCACGTATTAGCACTTAGCAGTCGTACACAGAGCTAATAATCGTGAATTAATACATGCTGACTGGAATGTAGAAACTTCGAAGTAAGTAAGCATTACCGAACCGATTTACTATAAAATTGAAAATATCAAATTTATTATTAATTGTTAGTATAATAGCTTCTTACCTTTAATTAGCTCTCCATCCCGCTAAGCTAGCACCACTTCTCTTATTCCGGTGTGCAGATGGATAAATTTAGATTTCGAACGTCGCTTGTCAGAGCTCTCCATTATAATTTCGAATACCGCACTCCGCACTACTAGCTGACAAATAAGTAAATGACAAAGAGTTTTTTAACCACACGACAGAGCTGATCGGCGACGGCGGAGACATAAGCTCCCAGTCCGTCTCATAACACGCGATCTATAGCCAAGGTCACTTGGTGCAGGAAAGAAAATCCCCGGCCAGCGGCGTAAATAATGGGGCTGGGTCGAGGGGGCAAAATTTTTTGTATATGAAGATATTATGCAGATAGAGATATTTTCACACTATGAAATTTGTTTCAAACTTCTATTTTAAGGTTTTTGTCAATTACTCTTTTGTTTTTTTTTGGTGAATACATGATTTTCAGCGTAAATTCACATGTACGAGAGTAATTTGATTAGTCTAGTTTCGTTTTTTAAATATACTAACGGATAATTTAAATAAGGTTTTCATAAACCCTAATACTAAAGATTTTAATATTATGCGTGCCCTTTAATAAGAAATTATTTTTTAAGGTACACAAAACGTATGAGGTCTAAGTTTGAGATATTTCTAGATCCCTGAAAAACGCAAAAAGAAAGTACCGGTAGTTATTTGTAAGGCAAGGCGCAAACAAATACAAAAAGAATACAAACGAGAAAAATATATTCATAGAATATTTTATTTATTATATTTATTTATTTAATATCTTTCCTATTTACTTAGAAAACTGATTTACAACTTATAATCAATAAAATAAAATAAATCTAATTTCATAAATGCAGACACAACAACGAACTACAGTCAACCGATTGTATGGTTGTCTATGTTTATTCAAGTTTAGATCTCTTTTGCTGGGATAGGTATAGAACTGAAGAAAAAGTATATAATCCATTATGTTTTATTATATTCTATTTCCAAATTTTGTACCTGGTTACAAACATACTTACATTTCTTATTAAAATTAAATACACGTGTTCATAACTAATCACAATTAATTATTTACTTGAACACACACAGCAATGTTGTTGCTAGAGGAGAGGGTTTTAATATACGTTTTCCCATGTCATTCCAATTTCAATTGTCGAACCACAAAAGAGTGGTTCCCAACATCCGTATTTTTCAAATTTGAAAACCGTTTCTGACCGCTATCGTGTCTCCCTTTCTGCGCCACAGTTCTCCTGCTAATGTTTTATATAGGGTACATACTTTTGAGGTTTCCTCCGTTTTATGCAGTGTTACCCAGACCAATTATTAGATCATTTCCGCAACAGGTAACAATTTATTTAAATTACAAGGAATCACAAGGTATCCGCACAACGGCACAAAGTATACGCTTTGATGGCCAGTACGGGCAAGTTCCACAAAATAAAGAGCTTCGTAAAGGGAACTTAGTCACACTACCTCTCATATTAAAAAATATGAAAATACAGCTTTCTAAACAGGTTCTCATTTTTTAAAGTTTCTGTCAAAGCTGCCTATACAAATTCATAGAAATTAACCAAAAACAATAAGTTGAAATGGGTTCCTGCTATCCTCGGAAAGACGCGGAAGTCCCCAAACGGTGAAATGTAAACAGTATGGCTTTAGCCTTTAGGGATGCAATACGTTTATGATATTTATGTTTACTTCTAAATTCGAGCAAGTTTCGATTGCGTTAGAAACACTAAAAGTAGAATACATTTTTAATTATTTATAAGTTCCCATAAGATAACTATAATTTGCAAGATCCTGAGGTTACGTGCTCCTTTAAGCGTTTTCTAATTAGCAATACCTTCCTTGGAACAGTAATATTAAAATATTAAATTAAAAATCGACAGTGAGCTGAAAGCTCTGGGTATATTGCGAGTGGAATGGTATGCGTGGCCTTCACCACACAGATTGTCCATATTACATTGCTTGATCGTGCGTCAATGACTCACCGCATCGCACAACCCAAAACACACACAATCATGCGGCGATTAGCGACAAACCAAGAGCGAGTCTCCTACTCCGAGACACGAGCTAACTTTGCGAAATGAAAGCAAGTGCCCCTGAGCTAGACTACCCGCAACAATATTGACAATAACTTCTAAGATATTTGTGTCTAAACTATACATCCGATTTTTATGAAATTTTAGGACGTTCTTAAATATAATATTATGTAGAGACCCAATTTTGTATTTTTGTGATAACTGCATTTTCATTTACATTTTATTCAATAACTCTTTTTTTTACGCACCGAAAAAATAAACGAAAAACTAGGACCCTAAACAAAATATTCTTTAATATGTTACAAAAGATTTCATGTAATTATCTTTACCCATTTAGATTTTATTCCTAAAGTGGCAGAAGTCTGCGACTCCCGAGGCCTCTTAATGCTGTAATAAAATAATAGTGGTTTGATACACCACATGCACTGAACCATTACCTAAGCACCATAACTTCTCCTGCGGCTATGTAAATGGCACAAAATAAAATGTTGATACCTATACTACCGTATTTACTCGCTTATAGGCCGCCCTCGAATAAAGGCCGCACCCTTATTTTGACCACTCAGATTTTAAAGATTTGGATATAAATACTATTGATAAATGGCTTCACATAATGGCCGCACCCCACTTTTTGAACTTGACAATTTCAAATATATCCGAGGCCTATACTCGCATAAATACAGAATTGTATTGATATCGAAATGTTTATATGACATCGATAATTGAATGATATATTGATAATATGTCAAAGGTCAAAACCCAGCCCTAGTTTTGATATTCAGACTTGAACATTTCTAAGAGAACTCATCCAAGAGCCAATATCTTATCATCAGAGGCAGGATTATTGTATTGTTGTAAAAGTGTATTTTGTAATTAATGTAAATTAGTTTTAGTATTTTCTATACATCCTAATTCAGTCTTAGTCTTTTAAAAAGACGTGTTTAATAACTAGCTAGCTTATAATGTATTGTTTAACTTGTTTATCTTGTCATAACATTGTAACATATATGCTAGTATTAGGTATACAAACAAGACATAAAATGAAATGAAATGGTATTAAGGGTGAAAATAAAAGTCAATTTTCGTATCTATTACGCCCAAATGCGGTGAATTGGTGGTGATAATAATTCAACATTTAGTTGGAAGCTCTATTATCTCCCTGCCTCCTGATATATTTTTTAAAATATGGGGTTTGGGATCTTGCAAAAGACTTGCAGATTGCAATAAAATGAAGTCATGAGAATCCAGAGGCAGGTATTCGGGGTCGAACTTACTTGCATCTTTGGTTTTGTTCTGACTAAAAGCGGTGAATTGGTGTACCCTACAAAAATTGTTTATAATTTACGTTTTAGATGAATGAGCGCAGCGAACGTAGTCTCAACGCAAGTGCAACGGGCCTTTGTTGTGATTAATTTGTCTGTTAAATGTCTGTCTGTTTGTCCAATCCCATACGGCCGAATAGCCAAATAGATTGAGCTGAAATTTTAAATAGACATCCGTGACCAGGTAACTGAGAGCTGCTAACAAAATGAGCAAAATCCGTTGCAATTTAAACCTACAAGAAAAAAAGTTGAAAAATAGGCTTTAAATGTGTAGGAATTATTTTAACGACAATGGTTTTGTTTTTGAAGAAGTCATTTTTATTGAATCATTTTTGTCAGGCTGTGATTGTATGCAGTGACCAAGGTGTATCGAATCTTGCATGTTCAAGGTACCGTACCCCCAAATTTCGCTCTGAGATTGAGTAAACCTTGCAATCTTTACACGCATTTTATACTGGCTATGTTTTTCATAGTATTGTCACAGTTAAATGTAGACTACACTGCGTTATATGCATTACAAAACATGTTTAATCATTTTTTAAATACAATCCAGATATTAAAAAATCTTTCCCGACAAGGAAATCGAACCCAGGTCTCCCACATTCCGGGTGTAAGGGCGCCTTAGCCAACTAGACTAGGAAAACGCCAAAGTCGTTGTTAGACAAGTGAGTGAGTCATGTACCTGGAGTACCCCCGGGAACATTTTCATTTAAGTTTGATAAAAGTTATAAAGTTATACTTAATAGGGTTTTGAGTGTCAACTGTAAGGCCATAATGTGCCACTGTAGCCTATGATATGCTAGAGATGCCTTAGGTAGGGGGAAGAAAGGGAATGTTACTGGGTACTCAACACATGGCTCACACATTCGTCTAACGACTTTGGCATTTTCCTAGTTTAGCTGCATTTTTACCATAAATATCTGCCCCTGCTTATCATTATAGCCTCAGTTTACGCTGCAGGAATTAACCATTACCTACATACTGTATTTTGTGTTAATTAGCAAAAATATAGGGGAGTGAAAAGGCTTACCTGTGCTTGTGAGTAGGCCCTGTCCCAGCCATGGATGTAAGTAGTTGTACAGCCAGCCCTTGGAGATGTGCTTCATACTACTCAGAAAAACCTAATACAAAAAAATAAGTAAACTTCAAAGAAAGTAGGGCTATGATTTTCGTGCTGTTCTTCAATAGAAAAGCGTAGGGCACAAATAAGCGATCCGGTCGAGTTTTGCAATAACATAGCTAAATGAATATACTAAGTTGCAAATTTACATTTAGTGGTCTATGTACAGCATCAGGACAAATTTGCAAATTACAATAAAACCAAAATTATTTCACAATTATGAGAATGAATTATTGATCAAATTAAAGTAATCTAAACCAGAAAATTGCAAAATAGAATCACTGCCATAGGCCTACACCAAAATAAGTTTAAATTATTTTTAAGTACTAAAAATTGGATAAATTATAAAATTACGCTTTAGGATTAGGCCTATTTTTCAATATGGTAGGCTATGTAGCCTTGGGCCTATATTGTTAAGTTATTAATTGGCAAAAGATTTTATCAAGTTAAGTTCAGAATAATTTATGAATTTCGTCTTGGAGGGCCAAACTAAAACCAATCTAAGTAGGGCCTACCGGTATAAGCACATTCAATCTTGTTTCACATGAGGCTAGAATATCACGTGAGTAATATGAAATTGGCTATAGGCCTACGTACATACTAGGGATGTACAATGTCAATGATAAAATAAAATAAATCGAAAATCGAAAGGATGCCTGTAGATTATTGATCAATTAGCTATGTTGGAAAAATGATGCTGGTTTCTCCATCATACTAAGCGTGAATCATGATCAAGTTTGGTTATCTCCAAAACTCAATACCAGTAGGGCCTACTAATTTTTTAGGGTTCAAAATAGTGTGAAATCTTTGAGCACTCCGTGATCACAAAATGTAAATTTTTATATTATTAATTTTATTTAAATTTATTTTATTCAAATTATAAATTTATTAAGATTTATAGAGGCCTAGGCCTGAGAAACAATTACAATAGCAGTGGTGCAACTGTCCGCGATTGTGCTGAAAACTTGCAGTATGACACTTTTTGGATTTTTTTTCCAGAAAACATGAAATTCAATAATATTATTACTTAGGGCCTATTAGGCCTACTGATTATTAATATTCAATATCGATTACCGGTACTAATGAACATTATAATTAATTATTAGTTAGGTAGGTAGTTAAGTAACTTGCACTTGAATAATTTTAATTTCACATTTTTAATACATATTTTAATTTTTAATTGTGCAAAATACATCTTTTTTATTTTTATTTAACACTAGTACATTTACAAGTGTTACAGATAGGGGACAAGAAAATATTAGTGCTAGGGTTATCATCAATAAATTATTGGTTTATTAATTAGCAATTAGTGGACAATCAATCGATTAGTATAGACCCGGGAAATTTGCATTTTTTCCCCCGCAAAATGTTAGAATGTTTTTTTTTTAAATGTGGACAAATTGTGTGATTAGGAACCCGAAAAATGTACTGTATATTGAATCGCGAAATAACACCTACTTTGCCGTTTACTGAGCAATAACACCAAAATCTATATTGAAACGTGAAATAACCACTAGAAATGGCATATTGTCCTTTAAATGCATTGTAATTGTCAAAAAATGAGTTAAATCACGCTCCCTCCGTCTATAACCAACTCCCACTTTACTGGCTTGCGAAAGAATGTTGAGGTTACTTGTAGATTCTTATATTCACTCTGTTATTGACTATTGCTCAGTGGTTTGACCTTCTACCGAATATGTTGTACTCCAGAAGAGAATTGACCATCTGTTTGATTCAATTCCTTTGAGCCAAGATTAACAATCTGATTGCTTCACGATTGAGGAAAGGATGAAGTATATAGCGCGCTGGTAAATACATACAAAGTATTGAAAAGTATGTATGTAGGTATTCTACCCAATATTTTTCAAATTGTTGATCGTGATAGAAATTCTATTCTAACATACTCATTGCAAGTTTCTAGATTAATTTCTGAATCATTTAAAAAGTCATTTTTGTACAGAGGCATCCTTTTGGAATTCAATTTCTTATGATATTAGAAGCCAGTTACTGAGCTAGGAATCGAATCGGTTCATTGTCTGTGTGTTTGTGTAATGTTAATTTCTCTTCATAAGTTTTTATTTATGATTTTTCTATTCTCTTTGTTTGTTCATTATTGCTTTGATTATGATATAGGTAATCAATGTATTTTCAATTACATTTTCTGCCTAGATTGTCTGGTTGCCGACCACTGGTGGAGCTTGCAGTTTGAGTTCGGGCCTAGGTGTCCTGTATCATTGCTGTGATCAGTTTTTGACTTGAACAATTTCAACTAATCATATGTCTGATATAATTAGGCTATATATTAGAAACAAGATATTTTGTACTAAATTGTTATCAAGATTTGAACACAAGAATGAAGATTCACGTTCGGTGGTTTCTTCCACAAAAGTTTGATTACTCCCTGATTTGTGTTCCTGATTTTTGGCAAACCTCATATTCGTTTGAGTGGGATCGTCTAATAAATCACTTTTTTTAAATGTGTTTTTATCTTTTCTTTTTTTTCCCACCACTTTTTTTATATTTGATTCATTAATTAATTGCATTTAATATCCTTTTTGAATTTGTTAAACATTGTTGTGTTTTAATGTTTTAATGCATTGTTGTTGTAATATTACTATTTCAAATATTTACTTAACTGTAGTTCATTGTTGTGTCTGCATCTATGTAATTAGAATTATTTAGCATTCCTCCTTTGTAGGTCACTTTTTTAACTGAATAGGATAGACATTAAATAAACTAGGAAAACGCTAAAGTCCCGTCGCGTTGTTGAGTGAGCACCGGTACGTGCAGCAACGACCCGAGTACGACATTCCCATAATGTTACATACCAATAAGTCTTTAAGGTCTTGACCGATTTAGCTGAAAATTTGGAAAATAGGAGAGAATGTTGTACTTATTGACCCTGCAAAATTTCATAACGATCGGAATATTTTTATTTTTTTATTTAATTTTTTATTTTTTATAACCAACAATTGGATTTTGTTCAAAAACTATACAGCAACCCGCCTAGGTGGTATGTACAAGTGTGAAGAAAAATTTCAGGTCGATCAGAGAAACGATGCGACCTGTATCGAAGCAGTAACAGAAAAAAACAAACAAAAAAAAACAGACATTCGAGCCATAAGAGTCAAGTGGAGACGCTCGCTACGCTCGCTCAATAAATAAATAAAATAAATATCAGAAGAATTCCTTTGTTGACGGTAGTTCCGCTGTTCCCCTGCACCCTCCCCCCCCCACCCCCATAGACCACCAAGCGGCCGTCTCGACCAGACAGCCAGTGAAGTAGTTGGCCTTGACAGTGTCACGACTAGGCACGACTACTCCCGAATAGACACGAACCTGATATCGGGCCTACGTTACTTTGCCTTCAATTTTCACTGGATTTGGTTAAGTGCGATGCCGAAAGCTCCTGTTATTGTTAATTCCCGAGCGAGGGAATTTAAAAGCGAAAGTTTTATGTCAAATAACAGAAAGATTTTGATGTACACCACTCCCGTAGGTGGAATTGTTAATATTTAATACAATCCAGAAATTACAAAATCATCCTGATCGGGAAAACGAACCGAGTCTCCCACTTTCCGGGTGGACGCCTTAGCCAACTAGACCACCGAGACGGTAACTATTAAACTTCTGTATTGTCGTTACATTATAGAACCTGAATGGATGGAACAATAGAGAAATCGAAAAACTGTTGCTGTTGAATGACCCAACAAACATATTTACAATGTCATTACCTTACGCAGGTATGAGCGAGGGTATATTTCTAGGGTGACCAGACGTCCCGAAAAATGCGGGACAGTCCCGAATTTGACGAAATTTGGGTCCCGCGTCCCGGCCTTTTGTCCCGAAATTGGTAAATTCACAATTTTATTTTATTTGCTTTTCAAAAATTTAGAAAATTAGAAATTTCAACTAGAAAATAAAAACAAAAAGCAATTACGAGACGAGAAACTATAACTAATTAACTATTAATTATAATTTATTAATTAGAATATATAATAAAAAAAAAATATAATAAATTTAATAGAACTATTAATTATAGTTAATTATAGTTAGTTTATTTTGTAATAAACTGTTATTGAATTTATATCTTGTAAAAAAAATCCCTTACTTAGGCCTACGCCCAACTTTTCAAGCCCCAAACTCAATACTTACCTAATAATTCCTCGCCAGCGTTCGATTTCAATTTAGGTTTTCTGGTTTTTGACTACACAAAAGACAGTATTTCAGTATTAAATTCAGTTCGATATTTTTCCTGAAACGCTCAGAAATCACTCCACAAACCCGTATTTTAAAATGTTCGCCCGCGGCGCTGTTGTTGGGGGGCTTGCCCCCCAAACCCCCCGGCTGTTTTCCGCCTGAAAGAGTGTCCCGAAATTCACTCCTGGCCATCTGTCACCCTATATATTTCTCGATTTGGATAGTCGGGAAATAGTACGAACAAATGGCCCTGAGGGTTAGGAAGTTATCCGTCATCGCTAAACAGATGGCACTGAGGATTAGGAAGGTATCCGTCATCGCTATACCGAAGCAAGGCCACTCCGTGCGCGGGAGTGTTTCCCGACTATCCAAATCGAGAAATATACCCTCCCTCATACCTGCGTAAGGTAATGACATTATAAATATGTTTGTTTGGTCAATTCAACAGCAACAGTTTTTCGATGCTTTATTGTTCCACCCATTCAAGTTCTATAATGTAACGACAATACAGAAGTTAAATAGTTACCGTCTCGGTGGTCTAGTTGGCTAAGGCATCCACCCGGAAAGTGGGAGACTCGGGTTCGTACCCCGATCGGGATAATTTTTTTTTATTTCTGGATTGTATTAAATATTAACAATTCCACCTACGGGAGTGTTTCCCGACTATCCAAATCGAGAAATTTACCAAGATATTACTACCTAGGTAGATTGACTTAGCTACCTACCCTAATACAAGGTAGGCCCTCCCTACCTTACCAAAGGTCCAGCCTATTTTTAATTGGCCCACAGGCTAAGCAAGGTGTGACCTTACTCCGTAGTTGAGCGAGCGTAGCGAGCGTCTCCACTTGACTCTTTTGGCTCGAATGTTTGTTTTTTTTTTTGTTTGTTTGTTTTTTGTTTTTTTGTTTTTTTTTTTGTTACTGCTTCGATACAGGTCGCACCGTTTCTCTGATCGACCTGAAATTTTTTACACATGTACATACCACCTAGGCGGGTTGCTGTATAGTTTTTGAACAAAATCCGATCGTTACCGTTATAAAAAATAAAAATAATAATAAAAAAAAAAAAAAAAATCCGATCGTTATGAAATTTTGCAGGTCAATAAGTATAACATTTTCTCCTATTTTCCAAATTTTCAGCTAAATCGGTCATGACCTTAAAGACTTAGGCCTATTGGTAATCATAATTCGAAAAATGAAGTTAAAAATGAAGGAGGCAGTGAAGATACAAAGACACACTTAAGAAGGCATGACGTGAATTAGTACAATAGTGTACAATGTCAATATCCAGTTAGGCCTACACTGTGTGGTGGGCCTTATGGGAATGTCGTACTCGGGTCATGTTGCACGTACCGGTGCTCGCTCAACAACGCGTCCAACTGAGCGTTTTCCTAGTAACTTTCAATACCGTACCCAAGTTAAGGTAGCCTAAATAATAACAGTGTGTTACTGGTCACAGGCTAGGAGGCAGAGTACGCCTACATGTTAGATGTGATATTAATGCCCACTATGCTAATATTCTAACGGCGTTAATACCGGCATCACATTTGATGCAGCAGTAATCATCGGTAGGTACTGGCATTGTGATCTCACTCGGCACCAAGCAAACTTTGTAGGCCTAGAGGCAAAATCACGGAATTAAATGAACACAAAAGGTTAGGGTATTGCACAGAGTGCTGTGGTTTTATATATTTGTTTCCCTTCAATTGAAAACAGTTATTGAGCGAGCGTAGCGAGCGTCTCCACTTGACTCTTATGGCTCGAATGTCTGTTTTTTTTTGTTTTTTTTCTGTTACTGCTTCGATACAGGTCGCACCGTTTCTCTGATCGACCTGAAATTTTTTACACATGTACATACCACTTAGGCGGGTTGCTGTATAGTTTTTGAACAAAATCCGATCGTTGGTTATGCCTATAAAAATTAAAAATTAAATTAAAAAATAAAAATTTCCGATCGTTATGAAATTTTGCAGGGTCAATAAGTACAACTTCATCTCCTATTTTCCAAATTTTCAGCTAAATCGGTCAAGACCTTAAAGACTTATTGGTAATCATAATTCGAAAAATGATGTTAAAAAATGAAGGAGGCAGTGAAGATACCAAGATACACTTTAGAAGGCATGACGTGAATTAGTACAATGCAAAGATGTTGGAATAGAATAGGCTATAGTGTACAATGTCAATATCCAGTTAGGCCTACACTGTGTGGGGGGCCTTATGGGAATGTCGTACTCGGGTCATGTTGCACGTACCGGTGCTCGCTCAACAACGCGTAAAAACTGAGCTTTTTCCCTAGTGTATAGCCTAGCCTATGCTACATATAAAACCTTATGCTTGGTCCCAAAACTTGGCTTTGGGCGTGCAAGACCCACATTAGCCCTATGGATATTTAGCAATGAAACTCTTATCTTTAGTTTAATACTTCCGTAGGCCAATAAAAAAAGTACGCTTGCGGCTTTTTTCCCGCTACCACTTTGACCCACGCTCGAAAGTAGGCCTACCAACAGTAAGCCTAGGCCTAAAATCAAAAAACTACCTGGGCCCCTACCTAACCAGGTTTTCCACTTTTCTCCTGCGTGCTCTAGAATATTTTTTTAAGAGCACACCAGAACTAATATTGTCAATTAGGTACGAGGTTTTTTTCAGCTCCCTTTGTAGGGATATTCAAACGTTGGCAGGTGGGCCTACTTTTGTACTTGGCGGGTCCCAACTGTTATACACTAACGGAAAGTATTTCGGGTGCGCTTTTTTCGAAAATATTCTAGAACTAGCGTGGCGCACTATAGCCAGCAAAGTTCGGCTAACCTAACGAAAGTAGTTTTATAACGGAAAGGATTTCGGGTGTGTAGCCTATGTTTTCATTGAAAAAATGTTGGGACCCGCCAAGTAGGCCTACAGAAGTGCCCGGGTTTGGGATTATGGGGTAAGCGCTAAAGTGAATGGGAAATCAGTGTGCTAGTATAGGCCTACAGAAGTTTTACCTAATAAGGCCTAGGCAAGCTTGCTGTAGTGCTACTTAGGCCCTCTAGTCCTGCCCTACACTCTGGCATAACCTAGGCTACGGGTCTAGCTATACCCGGGTTTAATTTGTTAAGATGGTGTCTTGTAAATGGGTGTTCAAGTAAACATGAAAAGGGCTAGTTAGCTTTCAACGTTTTTTAACAGTGTAGGCCTAGGCTAGGGGCCTAGCCCCTAGTAGCCTAGGCCTACCTTGCCTACCTACCAGAGATTTATTAAATGTCCGCATTACTACTCTCCTCTTTGCTTTGTTCATCTATGAAAGAGGATGCTACATCGGTGAAGAGCATATCCCATGTCATAATCTTATCCTCATCCACTTTTTGGTCATCGTTAATGTCGAGGAACTTTGTTAACAAAAACTTAGGTTAATGCCATCCAGCTTCAAGTATTGTGGAGCTCAGCATCCAGTTCTTTGAACGTGGCCACACGAGTTTTGGCAACTGAAGCTTTGTAATGCACAACAGGTTTTGAAGTCTTCCTCGGCAAAATCATCCAATTCTGGTATGTTAGGTATGTCATCATCAAATCGAAAGCAGACTTTGCTCGATCTGGTGACAGAAATCTTTGGCCTGGGATGCGGGGATGAAGCACTCTCCTTCTTGCCAGACTTGATCTCTTCATTAGCCCACCCTCCAGTCCGTCTTGAACGTGATGGGGGGAAATTGAGAATGGGGTTTCCTTGCCAAGAAGAACCAGCACGAGATTCATTTATCGAATCATCAAAGCCATCAACTGAGAACTCCGTCGTGTTGACTTACAAAGTTCGAGCCCACTCTTTGACTGCGGGATGGTGCTCTTCGTGCAAATAGAAAGAAGCTCATTTTCCCCTTCCATGCTTTTTAATCACGTTAGGTTAATGATATATTAAACAATATGCCTTAGCGTCGTCCCGAGAGATTAATTTTCAATAAAACTCCCCGTAAGTTTTGGGGGTTTTGAGTCCTTTACCTGTATGGAATGTCAAAACACAAACTTGGGTTGACATGACAACAAGCGCCATGACAGTTACACAGCCCACTTGATTGACGTCTACCACTCGCTTTTTTATACACACCGCCTTTTATATGCCTGAATAATCCGCGCGCTTTAAAATAATGTTTTACACAGACGTGGCAAATGCACAGATCATCAATTTTGAATAGACTCTCGTATGCACTAGTGGCTAAGGCACATCATGCTTCAGGGCACAGACCGAAATGAAAAATGGATAAAAATGAATTGCTTAATATTTAAAAATTATAATCCAAAATTATTTCTATTGCAGAAGAATTTCTTTTTTTTTCAGTTTTATTCGTGCATTTTACAATGTCATTGTGAAGCACATGTCATAAATTTAAAACATTATTATAATGCAAATCAGGGTTACAACAAAAATAGTACAATATTACATAATATATAAGGTAAAAACCCACACTAAAATATAATAAAAGTTACCATATTAATCCCTATCCAGCATCTCCTCAACAGAGTAGAATTCCTTCTCTAACATGTATATTTCAATTTTTCCTTAAATAGTTTTAAATTATCTAGTCTCTTAATCTCTATAGGGAGGGGCATTGGTAAAAGTTGCTCCTGCAAAAGTTGGTCCCTTTTTATAGAATTCCAAGTTATGGGTGCCCCACACGTCCATCCTCCTTCTTGTATTATGGCCATGCAAGTCAGCATTTCTCAAAATTTCTGGCTTAAGTACCTTACATACAAGATGGTTTTCATGATGTATAAAATTGGGAGGGTTAGCAACCCCCAGAGCTCTAAATAAGCCTCTACATGATTTACGATTTCCAATATTACACATGATCCTTATTGCTCTTTTTTGTTTAGAAAATATTCTTCTAACATTGTCTTTACTTGACTCTCCCCAAGGGTAAAATTCCATAAATTATATTGGATACAATTAACGCATGATATGCCGAAAGCAACAATTCCCTATTATTATTATACACTTTTGAGCTTTCTTTAATACAAACAAACTCCCACTTAAGTCTTTTAGCCAGTAAATCACACTGCAGACTCCAATTTAAGTGTTCGTCAATTGTTACCCCTAAAAGTTCAATATTTTCATGAGGAACAAGGCAATTAAAATGTATTAATTTCACTAATTTGTATGTAATCGGTAGAACTATAAATGGTCCTATAATAACATTAATAAAATATGCACAGTAACATGGTATACATGTAAAATACATTCACATAAAATTGAAATAGTTTGCCGCTTCCGATTTCGTTTCGTTGTGTGGAGTACTTTATTTATTGTAAGTTGCACAATAATCAATCCACTGCACAGCAAATCATCGATTGCATGATTTTTACGATTGTACAATCGAGAACGACCATGACTTAAAGAGGTTCCAATATTTATATAGCGGCTCTTGTAATGCCCAATTGATATTTGCTTACTACACCATTGAGTGGAAGGTATAGTGTGTACACAATCGACCATAAATAAATCAAGGTGTCTAGTTCTTAGTTGTGCCTTTGATTTACTTCTGTTCGAGGATGTACCACTACTTTACTTTGTTGTCGCTCACTCGTTTGGCTATCGCTCACTCGTCGATTGCGTCGGGCCTTCAGTGTTGGTTTTATCGCTTTGGTTTAAAGTCCCCACTGAAAATCAGTTAATGACTGAGTGGGTAACCCTAAATACGTTTTTTTTAATGTTGCTGTTTACTTGCAAAAGAAAACAAATAAAATATTAAACAGAAGCAAGGCATGCCTTTTAAAAACTCAGTTTATTATAAGCGCAATGAAAATAACCCCTTATTATTGGCAAACAAATTTAGTAAAAACGAATGTAATTTCCTATTTTTAGTATTATACTGATAAATAAATATTAATAAATAAACGAATTTGTATTTAGAGTCTATGCCCACTTAGCACATTAATTAATTTTCAGTACGGGGTATTAAACTTAAAGCAGACCAAGCCACCCTGTTGGCGCCGACACTAATACTTTATTAGGAAACGCGGGCTAAACAAGCTGAACACCATTTCACCCTCAAACAGAGCCAGAATCACAAGGCTAATTCGGAACAAACTTAGGACATTCCTTAGAATAAAAAAATCACCATTTACTTATTCTTAAGCATCCATATCAGAAAATATATTCTGCCTATAATGGATTCGAACCCTGGATATTAAGCATTAGAAGCAGAGACTCTAACCGCAAGACCAACGCCACCATACGTCTGCTATCAACAAATCGCAACCGCTTAAATACATAGCGACAAGGTTGGTAACACATCTATAATGAAATTGCTACTTAACATAAAAATAATATCACATACTTAAACATGCTCCGGCCTGAAGATAGGGAATTAACTCAAGTGGCCCGTTCCAAGTTCGGTACATTCTGGATACTTCTTGAAAATGCCTGTTGCCCAGCTCCATGAATTCTTGAAATAGAACGAATACAAACATAATAATTATAATAATCACATAGGGCCTACTTCAACTTTCTCCGGCCTGAAGATGTGGATTAACTCAAGTGGCCCGTTCCAAGATCGGTACATTCCGGATGGTTCTTAACATCCCTGTTGCCAGCGCCATGAATTCTTGAAACAGAACGAACACATCTAAATTTTTGGGAATTTGTACAGTACTACCGTTGAGTGACTAATCTCAACGGTAGTACGATAAGCCCATTCAAAATTATTTTTCAAAATTCAAAATTTTTGAACGCCAGTCCAGTCTATTATTTACCTGCACCATCACATTGACGTTAATTGGATGAGCGTAGCGAGCGTAGCGAGCGAAGCGAAGATTCCATTTCACTACACTGGAGAAAAAAAAACGGAATGTTTTTTTTCTTCTTTTTTTCCCTATATTATTGTGTGTTTGTCAGCACGATTCCGGCTAAACCGATACCCCAAATTTTGCGATGAAATTTTTATGGAGGATTTTGAAATTCTGAACTTAGAACTCCCACGTTTTTGAGCGCAATCGAAAAATTATTTCTCAGGGAAAATCGCAATTTTACGATTTTTTTCGATTTTTTAAAAATTTCTTTGACTTATAACACCTACATGCTTTATCCGATTTTAATGATTTTTTCACAGAACCATAATTTTATGAATTATGATATTCGTGTGAAATTTGAGCGCAATCAAAAAATTTTTTCTCATGAAAATCGAAATTTTACGGCTTTTTTTTTTTAAAACAATTCTTTGACTTTTAACACCTACATGCTTTAACCAATTGTAATAATTTTTTTACAGAACCTTAATTTTATGAATTTATATATTCGTGTGAAAAATTTGAGCGCAAATCGAATAATTTTGTTTATGAAAATCGCATTTTTACGATTTTTTTTTTTTTATTAAAAATTACGATTAATTAAAAAATTAAAATAACAAGTTTTATTTTTTATTTAATTTAAATTAATTTTTAAAAATCTTCAACTTAGTAATGAATTTTTTCACAGAACAACAGAAAATCCGCATAACACATGGCAGCTCAATGCACCAAATTACGCTCATCCAACAAAGCGGCGGGACTTAAGCGTTTTCCTAGTATAATATACCATTGGGTTTTTAGTATGGTATAGTTAGATGTTAGACTTGCGTCTCTAATAAAATACTCAATGATAATACTAACAGGCTTCAGATCATCATATAAAAAAAGTAAATGCACAAACACAAAAAAGATAAAACCCTACGCGGTGGCACGTACGTTTTAGGGTCCAAAACGGATGGCTTTTACAAGGACGTGGGTTCGAATACCAAATAAGACATGTTCTTTTGTAATCGTCCTTCATCCTCGTCTATCACCACGCATCGTCTCGAATAGCCTTAGTGCATTATCATCACAATACGAACGGTATGCTAAACGTTTACGAATGAATCTATTTAGCCCCATATCTACAATAAGCTCAAACTATAATTAGGCCTTCATAATTTAAAATTGATTAGACAAATAAATCGAAGAAAGTTCAATATGTTAAAATTACTGTAATTATTACATAATTAAACTTTATTTCACTAACGCTCTGAGTATATAATATTTGTACCAAATCAAGCTTTATTGCCCACCAAGCCAAAAATGTAAAAACGTGTATGGCGAGAGACTCTAAATCGGGAGGTCCTGGTTCGATACTCTCCACCCGCAATCCTGATTGAAAGTTTTCCTAAGTTTTCTTTAGTGTTATAAAACATCCCTTGGAAAATTCCCTTACAACTACCCTAACTCCCAAAATTACCAAGTTAGACACGTCATGGGAATGGTACCCTGGTGGCTTATATTCTAACTCAAACTACAAATTATAGTCGATCGAAAGTGACAACTTCGTAAATTGAAGATTATTCACGCTCCCCCTCCCCCCACCCGCGGTAGTATTGAGACTATACGGCCCCTCTCTGAGTGGACTTAGGTCTTTTGGCAAATGGTCATTTGAAGATGGATTCTTTTCTTGAAGCGATGCCGTTGGGCAGTGAAAGAGAGCTGTGTATTTTCATGAGCTGGTTCGAGCTACTACTGAGGGAAACTGGGGGTTTTAAAAGTGGAAAACCCTGTATAAACTAATTAATACTAATAATACAGAACGGGTTTGATTTAAATCAGAAACTAGAGAAAATTTCATTTGATTTCATAAAAAAAATCATGTGATTTCACTTAAGTTTAACAATTTTCATATAAAATCTATGTCAATCTATTTTATAAATCTAGAAATGCAAGAAATTTTATATTTTCCAATCCCCCTTTTTCGTCAGTTAATGACCGGGCATGGCC